>VZUA01047300.1:11665-28018 GCA_013401035.1 Horornis vulcanius
GTGACTGATGTGGCCATTAGTGGCCATCTTGGCCACAGTGACCACAAAGCAATTGAGTTTAAACTCCCTGCTTGCAGGAGGGAAAGTGCCACCAAGACTCCGGCCTGTCATATGATGAGTGAGCAACTGAGCCCCAAGGGTTACAGTGAGAAGGTCACATCAGGCTGGTGACCCATCACAAGCGGGGTTCTTCAGCATCCTTCTCAATGATGCAGGACTAGGAGATCTTCAAAGTAAGTTTACCAACACCACCAGACTGGGACGAGCTGACACCTGCGAAGGCAGAGGGGTCCTGAAGAGAGTCACAGAGTTGGGCATCACCAAGTGCAATGTGGGCAATTACAGCACACATGAGCATACAGCAGTTTCTGCAGGAGTGCTCAATTACTTCAGACCTGAGTTTCCTTGTGGATCCCTTCCAAGCCAGGATATTCAATGTTTACAAAAAAATGTGGCCTCCTTCCTTTACACCACCATGCTGCCTTTTACTGTGACTCCTCTTCCCCCACAACATTTCTATTACATTGCCAACTCCTCCAACAAGTCTTTGAAAACATTGGAAAATACAGCATGACTAAGATCCAGAATTAAAACTTGACAGCAGATACAGCAATAAGCTCAGGAAGCTTTGAGCCAATTTATGGTCACTGTGCTTTGCAAAGAAAGGCATAAAACAATAACAGGGTGAGTAGGAGCCCATCAATCTTGGCATGGCAGCACTCATGCTTGCAGCTCTCAGTGTCACTGCCTGAGCAGCAGTGTTATGAATAGCCTGGCTTTTTTTTCTTTTACCGTTCTTACAGGTGTTCCTGTTAAGGCACATCAACTGGGGTATAAAAACAATGAGTACGTGATATATCCTGATGAAAATCCTGCAGTGGATTTCAGTTTTGCTAAGGCATAACTTGACTGCACAGAATCTCATCTTTGGGAGTCACAATGCCATTTCCTCTTCCTAGAAATCCCATCCAACAAGCTGCAGAGAGTAGATTTACTGGCACAAAAGGCATTTTGTCATGGGGTACTCTTCAGACATTCGCTGCTGTACTTGACCATGCAAATCAATATCTCTTCACAGAGCACATGCTGTGAGCAGTTAGAAAACAGCACTTTGTTCAATCCTGCACATCATTGCAACTTCAAATTCCTGTCATTATTTTTTTCTCAATTACAGAATTATTCTGTTCCTCAGTTTTGCTTCTTTGGCATAAACTCATCTACAGTTATACAGACATTTAATATAGCAAATAAACTTTTTTTTGTTCTTGAACTTTTCCACAGAAAATAAAAATCTGCCCTTAAGATTTTTTTGGCTATAACTAAATGTGTCTCATTTTTAATCTAACCTTCCTGACCTATCTCCTCAAAGATTTTTTTATTGTTCCTTTCTTTGTTTCCACAGCAACCTTTCCACAACTCTCATTAAGCTTTTTTCCCTGTTTTCTTCTAATTCTATAAGGAAATCATGACTTTAGAGTTTTATTTGTTCTTTGTGTTGTAACAAATGCAGAGATTTTTAATTTATATCTTAAAACAAAACAAGGGTTGTACTACAATGGTCATCTCCATCTCTCTTGCAGTAATTAGATGAATCAGTAAAATTTCATTTAAATCAGTAGTAGTATTGTCAGCCTGTCATTTCACCAGGTTCACAATCATCAAAAGCTTTTTACAGTCTCAAGTGGGGCAGTATGGGGGGTTACCCCAATACCTCTGAGGGTCCAGCCCTGGTCAGAGTTGGCTTAATAATAATTAGCGAGACGGCATGGTCGGATGTGTCTTGATAAATCAAAAGGTTTAATAAAATAAAGAAAATAATACAAAACAAAGATCAAAGCCAAACACAGTGTAGGGACAGATCCCACACCTACTACAACACACCAGGAATGCCTGGACTCCCTTTGTTATGTCCCTTTTTCTACTTAATGATTAAGGATGGATCTATTGGAAAACTGCCAATAGAAAAGGGTACAGGTTTTGACACAGTGACAAGGTCCAACAGGTGCTCCTCTCCTGGAACTAAGCCAATTACTGTCAGGACAGCAAAGAAGTTTCTTGGTATTTTACCTTGTAAGAAATACAAGGGATGAGTTCCAAACCTTTCCCTATATGGAAAACACTTGCTTGAGTGTGGGGGTGCATTACTACAGGGCAGGAATCTTCACTGGACCCTTTTTAAATCCTTCATTTGGGAGCATTAATCACCAGGATTCATGGATGGCATCCATTAAATTTAAAATTTTTGAATAAATATTAAGTAGAGCAAGTTTCCAGTGATTACTAGAACCTGGTCTGCACCTAGGGGGAAAACACTGAGGCATCGCAGTTGAAAATGTTGATGGTAATCCATGTAAAGAGTGCTCACTCTCATCCAGGTTGTAGAAGGTAGTATTTCAAAGGAAAACAGAGACTAAACCCATGAGCTGTGTCCCTTTACACTATTATTGCCATCCATTTCTTCTTGCTCCCAGGGTATTTTATTATATGCACTAGAAATTACTCTACAGATAGGTAGATGCTTACATGTCTCTTATGCTGGAACTGCCAGAAGTGCATCAAAATAATGGAATAGCTCATTTAAAACAATGGAAAAATCATGTCAGGTTCTGTGCAACTGTTTCCAGCAGACATGAAAATATACCTTTCCCCCACTTGAGATTGCCACTGAAGTCAAAGACAAGAAAGTTTAGGAGCTGTTGTAGTTCATAAAGTAATCCAGATGGACAAGGGGTTGTTTCTCTCTTAGCAAAACACATTTGAAGTTCAGAGGTACATCATTTTCTGAGGCCAACAGGTAACAAAGCTTCAGTTAGACTTCATTGCAAGCAGTATTAGATTTAATGCCCTGGTTCATATAAATAAATAATAAAGACAGGCAGTTTGTATCCCAACTCTTTCTGTACACTGTTTACACTTAATCAACTTCAATTCTGGTAACAGATGTGGAGTGGAGAAAGAGACTATCCCTGGCAATGTGCATTTTACACACTGTGACAAATGGCTTCCAAACCTCAGCTGAGTAGAAAAACACAACTGAGAGCATTAAGCTTCAATTCCAGCCCAGACTTTCGCCAATCATAGCTTTTCTTTCTCTCCTCCACCAAAAGCAAACGCAGCATTCAATGTCATTTTTGAATTTATTGAAAAATATATGCCTGAGCCTTCTCAAAAGCATTCTCTTTATGGCCTGCTTTTTTCTGAACAGGTTGTTAACGTGACCTGTTAGGGGTTTTCCTACCTTAGAGTCAAGTAATTCCTCAGTTTCTAGACCTCCTCATGTTTTATGCCACTTGCATCAAGGGGTAGATTTGCTATCGCAGCTGTTCCTTCAATGTTCAGCAGATTTCAAGCTTTTAAAATGGCTACCTGTAAAACCAGAACAAACCCTAAGGACTGTTAATTTTCCCAGTTTGGAATATACAAATAGCTATTTTAAAAGAACATAGTCCTATACTATGTGGAAAACAAAAGTACAGCTAAATGAGAAGTTCTCTTGAAAGATTTTTCTTTGCAAATACACCTTTCTACTGATGCCTGATGTTTTAGGAAAGTTACCAATTTTAACTAATGAAAAAAACAACAAAAAAACAACTTCACTGACAAAGATTCCTCAGCTCCAAATTGAGTTTTTAGTTCAAAACAGATGAGAAATTTGTGTGCACCCATTCAGAGCACACATTGACTCTCCATGACCAGGGATATGAGAGCTTCACCTTATGTCAGCTGTTGTAGAGACCTCACAGGAACAGAGCTTTTTGTGTTTGCAGGAGGCTCATGCTTCCAGCAGAGGTTCAGTCAGCTCTGGCTTTCTGGCTTGCAGCAAAACGCACATTTTTCTCCTGTGGCACTTAGGAAGCATCTCTGAGGTTTGCCTGGATCTGCTCCCTGCTTATCTGAGCAGCTTCTCAGCTTCTCTGCCAGAGCTGCAAATTCTCAAAAAGTTGCTACAAGCTTTTCCTTCCAGAACCACATCTGCCTCTCACTCTAAGAACATAGAAACTTCCCTCCCCTAGCAGGGGCTGCATCCTAAAACATGTCTAGGGGCAGCCCAAGCTTTGCTTGAAGAAAAATATCCATACATGGTTTTATGTCATTTAAGCACTGGAGCATTTGAGTAGTGCAGAACCACGTGGCTTTGTCACATGGGAACCATGTGCAGAGTGGGAAATCAAATCTGGCAGCAAACCCTACATGCTGGCTGTTATTATAGAACCTGCTGAGGTGGGAGAGATCCCTCATTCCTCCCAGGCTGGGAGTCCAGCTCCCAGTCCTGTGCAGGACACCCCAAGTCACACCCTGAGCCTGCAAGCGCTGACACAGCTACCAGAGACACTGAGCCCAGAACAGCACAGATCAAAGTGCTGCTATGTGCCAAATCAGCTTCACATCAGCAGAGGCAGACAATCCTGCCTACAGCACACCTAGACAGAACCAGTGCAGAGCTGTTGGGATTACTACTTTGCAAAGGAACTTTCATTCTAGATTTAATATCTCCTAGAAATCAGGAATTTCCCATAATCATAAGTTTTCCTCTTTAATGCCACAATTGGTGTTTTGGATCATGGTCTGATCTTCAAAGTTATGGAGAACTTGTGGAGTTGGGATTTTTGATTAGCAGGTCAAAATACTTATGCAACTTTTCAAAATTATATAAAATTATGGACAGGAGAAAACTTACTCCTGTCAGATACTGTAGATATTTCCTTTCTCTTCATAATAGTAATAGCTGTTTAAACACCTTTCATTCTAACTTCAAAGTTTATCTGTTCTTGAAAATTGAATTACAGTACTTCAGCTGAGTCCTAAGTAATTCTTATTAAAGTTAACATGTCCATCAAACATAAGGTACATGTGGACGTTTTAGGTTGAATTTCTTGGTAACATCTTTTCCATACAAGTTAATTTTAAAGAATTCTTCTGGTTGAATTGTATTGCTGCTTTCTTCAGCTCATGGATTATACTAGAGATAAGTAAACCATTTCTTTCAACTGGAACTTTCAAACTCTGGGCTTAATTATAAAAAAATGCAACTTAATTGTGAGAGGAAAGTAGATGTAGGCTGCTAAAAGCAAATCAGGTGCTCAGCAGTAACACAGTAATTTCCTTACAAGCTGCCAATTGATTCTGAGAGAAATAGAAATCAAGTGCTAAGTAATACCTACTTATTATAGCCCTCTTCAGCCTTATGATGAGTGAGTGACTAGAGAAGTTCTGACCTCTGCCACTCTCCCTCAAAGGATGGATCTGAGACTCCAACCCCACAAAGGTTTGGCCTGTTTGCAGGCAGTCTACCCTGCAAGACTTTGCACATCTATTTTTTATCCTACACTTTTACTGGGTTTAGTTCCAATGTTATGGCAGGCCTGCCGCAATCCAAGATACATCACAAAATTACAACTACAGCCAATTCCCTGGACTTCCTCAAGAAATTTTTGTTCCCAACTTTTGGTGGTGTGTTCCTCCCTAATCAATGGCATTTGCTCCAAACTGTTTCCTGGGAGGCCCCTGTTTCACAGATTTACTCAAAGCAGTTTTCATAAGAAGCTTGGTCATAAACTTTGCAATTCATTTAAGCCAGTAGTGCCTGAGCAGCTGAGCCTACTAAAGGCTGAGTAATAATAGGTTTTTCACCAGCTCCAGTAGGGCCAGTAGGTTTTTTAACTGTGTTGTTTCAGTGCCTTTTAGGAAATGCGCCAGAAATAGACAGTAGAAGTTCACCTGTAACCTGTTACCAACTACTGAGGGAGCAGCACAGATCTGCTGCAGCCAATTTAGGACCAGAAGACATTTTTGAAAGGCATTAAACTCAAAAGGTGACACTGTAAAGCAGACTACAGGAGCTACATGCACAAAAGTCCACATGCAGCTCACCTGGAGGTTGACCTACAAATAGCTACACATTGTCAACCATCTGCTTCTCTAATTAGTACATTTACACAAACAGCTCAGTACTCATTGATTTCCACTAAAACAGCCACTTTTTGAACATTCAAATTTTCAGACTAAGTCAAATTCTTACCCCCAGCTGCACTGTCAGAGCAAGATTAAGCAAAACTTACTTGCTTTCTATGTTGCTTACAAGGTGACTCAGATGTTGGTATGCAGGGAACTTTTGTCAGACTTATATAAGGCATGTCTGTTTTCTAGCTTAAGCTTTCAGTCTTATTTTAACATCAGATCTAGAAATAAGCTGAAGGTTAAATAAATTAGTCTTAAAACCATTACTGTCCTTCATTGGTGCCAGATCATGTCAGTACAAGGCACTTAATTTGCTTTGGCTTTCAGTTTTAAATCAATCATTCCAAAAGTTCATACACATTATTCTTTTTCTTTAGTTAATAATGAAAGACACACAGACAATTAGATCTAAACTAAAAAACTTAAACATTCTAAAGCCATCGGATATCATTATGCAAATTAGATAACGTTAATAACAACACATTCTAATTCAGCAATATTATTTGACTTTGTACGTAAGTAATTTCATTAACTACATAGAAGGTGGAAGAGTTAATTTAGGTCATAGTCAGGTAGCACACACATATGGAAATACACCATAAGGAATACCTGTGTGTAGTTGTTGGAGTGCCCACTAGCATTATTCACTCTTTTTCTGCTATGAGATAGGATTAGGAGAAAAAAAGAAACAAAGCAGGCTCAAACATAAACAGTATAAAGAAAGTTTATTAACAAAACTACAAGACAGAAAAAATTAATAAGAATCAGAATAAAACCTTCAAAACACCCCTCCTCCCCTCATAACTTTTCTTTCCTTTCTCACTGGCAATCCATAGGGACAAAGCTTGGAACTCAGGTCAGTTTATCACCTTTGAAATAGTCTTTCATCAGTTCTCTCAGAGAGAGGTCTCTTTTGGTCTGCCACTGAAACTTTTCCACAAGAAAAACAGTTCTCTCGTGGCTTTAATTCTCACAAAAAGCAGCCGCCCGGGAATCTACATATGAAGTCCCTCCCATAACATGCAGCCTTCCCAAAGCTGCATAATGGGCGATGTAAACTCATGGGATACCATTTTTAAAGATGAACGGTTTGAAAGCAAAGGTTCTCTTCATCTCTTTCTGCGATCATCTTTTTCTCTAGGAACAGAGATCTTCTTCTTCTCTTCCTGGGGGCAGAGCTTNGGTCTCTTTTGGTCTGCCACTGAAACTTTTCCACAAGAAAAACAGTTCTCTCGTGGCTTTAATTCTCACAAAAAGCAGCCGCCCGGGAATCTACATATGAAGTCCCTCCCATAACATGCAGCCTTCCCAAAGCTGCATAATGGGCGATGTAAACTCATGGGATACCATTTTTAAAGATGAACGGTTTGAAAGCAAAGGTTCTCTTCATCTCTTTCTGCGATCATCTTTTTCTCTAGGAACAGAGATCTTCTTCTTCTCTTCCTGGGGGCAGAGCTTCATCTTCATCTTATCTCTCTCTCTGTTCAAGCTCTTCATACGATCACAGCTACTTCAACATTTATTTAATTTAACACAAATACCTTTGCTCATGTCTGCAATTTGAAGGCCCTCATCTCCCCAGTACAGTCTTTTACAAATTAAAGGGACATTCTAGTATTTCACAGTCCATCACCATGGCCCTACAAAAGAATTTCAGCCTAAACCTAGGCATCTCCCCATTCTCCTCCCATCAAGGATGTGACTCCTCCTTCACTGACCTTTATGTCTTTATATTGTCTCTCTAGGTGCCTTCACCCTGTTCTTTTCTCTCACTCAGAGAGGATTAGTGCTTTGCAAGTTTCATCTGTGCAAGGAAAGAGTTAATATTCCCACCCAAGGCCTCTGGAGGTCATGACAGTTCCTGCCTGGCAGTGCAGAGCTGCCCCTGGTCTCAAACGGTGTGATCTCTCCTGTGGGTGGGGCCACTCCCTCAGGAAGGTGCCTTGGTAGAGGCAGCTGGAGCTGTTTACAGTAGCGAATTCTTTGGAAGCCACGCTGCAGGGGAAGTGGCTAAGCTCTCACAGCAGCATGCCTATGGCTGGCCTTCCCCACATTCCTTTCCTCTGCCCAGCAGCCGCTGGGGGCCTGGTCCAGTGTCGTAGGTTAAAATGTAAGATGTGCCCAAAGTATGTATTCTATCACCATCTTCATGAGCTCTTGAAACCAGGTGGGGCAGTGTTGCCCTTATCTTCTGCTAATTGCTCATCAGTGCCTTGCCACATGACTCATAGGTAACTCCCCTGGGAGCTATCTCTGTTTAATGGGCCATCAAGGACCCCATTACATGACTCATAGAATGCTATTAGCCCATTGCGAGATGCTCCTTCCCAGGGGGAGGAGCCAAGCATTCCCAAATGGATATAATCTGGGGTTTGGGATAGCACAGGAGGCCTTTTCCCCACTGGATTCCCAGAGGACAAGAGCTACCAGACCTTCTCTACAGGATCACTGCTTTGACAAGACCATTTCATCTGGACTGCAACTACCACCCTAACAGGGTGTCAGGTAGTATTCTGACTCTGTCAGTATTTTCTACTATTGAATTTATTTTATTTTGCTTTATTTTACTCCTTTTCTTCTTTCTCTTATTAAATTGTACTTCTGACTTGGAGTCTCTCGCTGGTTTTGCTTTCAAATCAGCACACCCAGCCCTGCTAAACCTGGCATGCCGTGATGGGGGAGGGCCACTTAAAGATGTTAACAGCTGCTGGGGGCCCGATCTGGCTGGGATGGGGCCTTCTCTCCTCTCCTCCCCTCCCCCTGCCTGGCAGTCACCAGGCCCAGCCTGGGGTCCAGTGGGCTTCCCTTAAGGGGCCTAGCCCCTCAGCAGGGCCCACCCAGCCTGGCCCCCGTGGCAAGGAGGGAGCCAGGCCCACTTGTTACCTCTTCCCAGGCTGGAAGGAAAGAGCGATTCCCAGATTTTTCCTGATTTTTAATCTGTTTAGTCACAGAGGCATATCCAGCTCTTTAATTGGTTCCACATGTTGTCAATATTCAAAGCTAGTCATCGATTGATTTTGCCAGAGTTTTTCTTCAATCAATGCAAAACCAGCACACTGCGATAACAATCAAATAAAACCTTCAATGTATCTATAAGTTGCCCTCTTAATTTTCAATGTAAAGTGAAGGATGTACTTGCAACTTTATTGTCTATGTCACTGCACAACCCATTTTTTTAAAAAAATAAGCCATCCTGGCCCCACAAACTCTGCCAGGGCATTTGAGCTCTTGCACAAAGGAGCTGCTCCCTTCCAGCTGGACAGAGAGACACAGCCCTCCTGTCCCACTCTCAGCTCAGCTCTCTGGCTTGCCCAGCCAGGACACAAGAGAGAGGCTGATTTTTCACTAAACATGCACAAGCCATGTCAGAGACACCTGTCTGCCTGCCCAGAACTGCTGACAAGACAAACCAGGCTGGGAGCAGGGCCAGCAATCCTGGGACTGTGGGACTGTTCCTCTCTCAAGGGACTGGAGCAGCTGAAGAGCACCTTCTCTTCCTGTGGCACTGCCCACCTGCCCTACAGTGCCTCACATTTCCTCAGCACCCTCCTCAGTCATTAGCACAATGTGCTAAACTCAAACCCTGAAACTGGTCATGTTGAGGCACAGGCAACTCTTTAACTGCCATCTCAGGCTTCAGGCATGGCTTCATAGGGTATGCTGCTCAGCTTGTTCAAAGAATGGAATACCAACAATGATAAGAACCAATGCAATTGATGCATTGGGATGTAATTTTTCTAAAGGCTTCCTTGAAAGAAGAACGCTCTCTGATGGGAAAGGAAAACCATGTTTTAATTTAAGAAAAACAGGTTCTCTTAGCTTGTTTTTATAAAAATCCAAAAATAGACATTCAAATCAAATTAGCATTTGAACTTTCGCTTAAATAATCTGAAAAGCTTCTATAAACAGGGGCTTAAACTGAAAAGCATCAATCAGTTTTGCAGCAATATAATTTTTTGGGTTGAAATGCAATACAAATCTCTTACATTAGCAAAAAATATTTTCAGTATAGGTATGAGACTAAAGTGCTAAAATATGGGGCTAAAATTCACTTATAATCTTTGATTATACACAGGCAGCCTTAATGAAGGCCACACATGTAAATCAGCTAAATTTTAGTTTTGATCTCATTTTTGGGTAATATTTCAGCTAGATTTTGAAATTCAAGAAATAATGATGGAATGCATGTGATGTACTCTGCATTCAATTCACATGCAGTTAAAAGTGAGAAACAAAATCAATTACTTGGATGATCAAAGACTGTACACACCAGTCCTCTAAATTTTGTGTCAGCACAAACAATTCTAACCATAAATCCTGCCTTCCAAAACAGGAAATACAGAAGAGGATGGGTGTTTGCCCCATCAAATTGGAAAACCTAAAATCACAGTGTGGTGCTGAGCAGTGAGCATGTGGGCTTAGTTGTCTTAGAGACAGCCTGGTCAGCACAAACAACTACCTACCACGGCAGCACAAGGCAGCTGCACAAGCAGGATGGGAGCACACACCCACATGGGTGACAGTACACAAAGCTCAGTGGTCCCCACAGCAGGGGCATCTCTTCTACAGCCAGAGCTCATCTTCACTGAGCTTGTCCTGACTGAGGGGAGCTAATGAGTTCTCTGAAGGTAAACTCAGAAGGCAAATCTCCCGCAGACCCAGTCTGTACAGGAACTGAACCTGAGCACACAGCTCGGCAGACTCCCTGAAGGTTTTACATTGACAAGGGTCATAAAGCCACAAGTCAGTCCTGAAAACAACACTGTAACTAACACACACTGTTCACAGACAAGAGCTGCTTCTGGGACCTCAACAACTCATTTGTTGTGTTGTACCTTTTAGAAGCCAATTAAAAAGTTATGTTGAGTTACAATAAAAGCGTATTTCAGTATCCACCAGCCTTATCTTTTCATCATATTCTTCTTACTACAACAATTTTGATGCTACTTCAGGGTATTTTCAATTTACTTTCTATCTTATTTAGCATTTGCACTTTGGTGGAACGTAAAAGTCGTAGTCAGGATTAGGCCCTATTCCATGAAACATCACATGTGCTTTTTTAAAGCTAGTTATTACTCAGTCTCAGGCTTTTCAAGGACAAAGTACTTCCAACATGGAATTTATAACTGTAACATAGCTATTTCTTTTTCACATTTTAAGAATTATATGTTATAATTGTATACTCTGCATAAATTCAATATGCATTCAGTCTTCATAGAAGTTCCCCTTTTTGCAATAATTACAGATTTATGCTATGGACCAAATCTGAACAGCTTCAGCTGAGACCAATGTAAACATCTGTGACTGTTGAACTTCACTGTCATCAAACAATCATCCAATGAAAGTTGGCAATAATTTATGGACAACACTACCTGTATCATTTCTGAGCACAAGTGTAATGTGGATAGGCAAGAGCTCCTTTCCAAGTGAATTCAAATCCTGAGAAAAGACTGTACCTGCTGTAATAAAAAAAAGGGTAGCAGTTGTGCGGAACAATGTGCAGGACTGTCCAACAGAGTGACACAATAAAGAAATTGTGGCAGTCCTCATACTGCATTTCCAAGCACATCCTGTTTACTAAGCAACATCCTGGATTTTGCTTTTCCTGAATTATCTCATTGCTAGTCAGCTCAGAAGAAAATACCAAAATGTCACACTGAGCAACACTGAGCAATGCAAAGCTAACTTGAATTTTTAGTGTGAGGACAAATAGCACCATCCAGTACAGAAAAAGCTGAGCAAAAAAGTATCACATTTGCCAAAGCTTACAGTCAAGGCAAACAAACACAGCCTTTGTACCACAGAGTAAATATTGCTCCATTTGACCAAAATACTTGCATAAAGACGTAGATATGATTAAACTGTAATTCAGTCACCATTAAGAAAATCTCTCTCTAACATTACTTTTGTTGCACAGTAAGAATTCCTGCTTGATGTCAGCACCTTACTCATCCTGCTTAAAGCTTCTGATGAGACTCAGTGTTCTGAGTGAACCTAGGTTAATAGTATCACAAATGTTTTTACAAATAGGAACACCTTTACATTGCTATTAAAATCTACTCAATAACTCTTAGGTTTGCCAGAGATGATGGTGTCTTTACTACTGATTGTCAGAGAAAATGAAATAAGGATACATTCTCAATAAGATCTTCTACAAGGTTATATAATTTCTTAGTGGGACAGATTTGCAAAGAAAAAAAAACATTACAAGAGTAGGTGTCCATGAAATTCTTTCTACTCCATTAGTGTTATCACATGGTTTGGTCATGCCGCTTGAAATTCTTCATTTTCCTTCCCTCTTACTTACATCTCAGAGTCTGAACTAACACTAATAACTTCTCCACAAAGCCAAAGAAACTGGGAATACATATTGAGCAGTCAAAGGACCCAAAGACAACACCTTTAAAAGCTTTGGAATTTTGAGGAGGTTGACAAAACTGTTTTAGTCCACTCCTTGAGTTCTTTCAAACTTCTGTGCAGGAAATCTTTTAAAGGCCGTGGACTCTTTACTATTGTTATTTCTATAAGTCACATACACACATTCTGCTCCATGCTTCCCATACTGTAAACATCTGTGCTACCCCAAGAGACCTTTATTTCAACAACTACTTGACTGAGCCAGTGGAAAGAATAGCCAAAGAGACAAAAGAGAACCATTTCACATAAATTGTTAACAACAGGAAAGTAATATTCAAGGAGTTGTACTAATTGTTAGTAAATTTGACATGGCTAGAAAATTCCACAAGACTTACAACTCTTCCTTTATAGAATGGGCATAATTCCTTTACAGCCTCATGCCCTGCAACCCTTCCCAAATTCATGATAATAGTGCTTTAATGCCTACTCTGCAATGAGCATAATAATATCATGTATGTCTAAATATTTCTACAGAATATAAACACTAGCTACATCTACTTTTACACTCTGTGATCAAGGCCCCAAATGATCAACTACACCTGGGATATGCAATGCAGAGCAGGAGATTTGTGTTCCTGCTGTGGTTTAGCCCAGTCTCCATTCTCCTATCATGTGTGCAGGGCTGGATGGCCTCACGTTGTGTGCCTGCATTTCCTTGCTGCTTGGTGCTGCACCTCAGTTCCACCACACTTGGCATCTCTGCTCCCACGTATTAGGATTCTCTTTGGTGCTTTGGATTTGCGAACTCCATCAACAGCCTGGGGAAACATCAACCAGCAGGTGAAAAAAATCTCCCTTTTGAGAAGGAGTTCTCTGCTTCCTCAGAGAGGAATCCCTCCTGCTAACAGGTGTTGCTGAGCCTAGCAAGCACACATTTTTTCCTGGCTGTGAACTGCAAACTGACAATTTTGTGTTTGCTCATATCCTTGATAAAAGCTCATTCAGCCACAACATTAGGCTGATTTTTTTTCCCTTCCACCTTTTTACATATAATTTTAAGTTACACATTAAGTCTTTCCCTTCCTCTACAACAAAATTCGTGCAATAACCAGGTTTCAGAGCACTTGATTTGTAAAAGTAACAGTTGGCAGAGGGATCTACTTGTTATCTGCTACACCCAGTGAAGGTTACAAGGCCCAGATAGGGTTTCGTAGTGGGAGAGGTGATTATTATTCTATACTGCATGTATCTGCAGCACAGATATCCCCTGCAAGGGAACCACTTAAGGCACAGCACCAGGCACCACCGCCCTCCATAGCTGGCACTATTTCCCTGTAAGCAGCCCCAGCAATGGCAGCACATGTGCACTGACCAGCCTGCTGCTGGTGTCTGGCCACACAGCCTGCCCAGAGACAGCTACTAACCCTGGGCAAGGCACAGCTCCAGTACACTGCCCACAGCTTCTCCCACATGCTGGGAGATGCAGCACAGCTCCCTGCCAGAACTAGCCAGGCAAGGTGTCCCTGTGCTTTTTTGAACAGAGACTTTATTATTATAAGAATTGTTACAAGTGGATGTTACTGGACATTTGGTGGATGTTTTGCAGGCCTCACAAATAGTTCAGGTTTTGCTGGGATAGAATTNTTTACTTTGTTTCAATTACTAAGCTGCTCTTTTCTCAAGCCCCAGGCTTTTTCCTCCTTCCCTGGCCCTCCTTGCAGTCCCACAGCAGCAGGGATGTGAGCGAGCGGCATGGTACTCAGTTGCCCACCCAAGTGAAATCACAACAGTCCTTTCTGGCAGTCACTGTAGGGCTTGGAGGTTTGATGTAATGGCAGATGTGAGAAGAGCATGTTAAATCAGACTTGTTATAAGTATCCATTGCATTTGTTTAATAATCACTGGTGCCACTGTTGATTTTTTTGCTCTTCGAGTTACTGTGTTTGTTGTCAGGGTTATGTTCTGTCACACCTCCCTTGCAGTCGGTGCTCCCTGGGGTGATGTTTATCACCTTGGGGCCTGCACTAAGGTTATTGTTTTGGAGTACATTGTAGCATTGTGTTCTGATCCGATAGAACCGCTGGTCATGACGTTAAGGTGACGTATGCCCTCAGCACTGCCGTCCCCTCTGTATTCCCAGAGCCATCTATTGGGAACTATCAACAATTACACTTTAGGCCTTTCCTCCTCAGAGAGCCAGCCTATGGGGGAGCATCTTCCTGTACCTTCCTGTCTGCCTTTCAGGATCTTTATTCTCCTCCAGGCTGATTACAGTAGCACTTGAAAAACTTTAAACACTTTGAATACTCTAGAATCCAGCCTGTTCCTTTTCCTAGGAACCAGCCTGTTGTTGAATATGGTTCAGGTCTTGTTTAAGGTAAACAACTGCTTAAGAATGTCACCAAAGATCTGTCTTAAGGTTGGATACTTACGAGTGTGTGGGATAATACATGCAAGTGCCTAGGACTGTGCTGCTGCTAGCATCTCTTCCTTTCTCCTTCCTTTTCCCTGAGTTTCTCAAGTACCTCTCTTCCCTCCTGGGACGACTCCTTTGGCTGTCCCCTGCTTCTGAGCTGTCATTGCTGTCTCTTGCTAAATAGTAAGAAACTGTGATCACCTTGTCTTTCTTTCTGCCTTCCTGCTGTGCCTCATTTTACTGTCATTTAAAACTTTAACAGAGGAAGCACTCAAATGACTCTGGCAATGCCACATAGAATTTATCCAGTGTAGGCAGAAAAAGCTTATGAAGTACATTGTAGAGATGCACATTGTAAAAATCATTCTAGGATGCTAAACCATTATTCAAGCAAAGCATATATTTTTGCAGCTCCTTCACCACTGGAATCTTATGGTGACAGTAAGTAAAGAATTTCAAAAAAGAACCATTATGAAACCCTCTTTGGTTGTGTTAAATGCTAGACTTGGAAAGAAATAATGGTAAGAATGTATGTTAAAAAAAAACCTCGGGACCCAGAGCCCATCTGCAAACATCACTCAGCACTAAGGGTTGCATTGTTCAAACCTGTAAGCTCACTTTTCTTGCTGCCTCTCTTGCCATACTAGCAAATCCTCAGTGATCATTCACAAATTATGGAATCTTATGGGTGGAGAAAAAATCTGGGAATGTGAAGTACTGACATTTTCTGACTGAATCCTATATTTTTACACCACTCCTTGAACATGGCTCAGCACTAATGGCACACAGGCAGTGCCAATTTAGGGAACCTCTGTCAAACACCATGGAAAAGCCCTGAAATCCTGCTACTTGCAACAAGTCCTCCAAAATGAACCTGAATCAAAACATTTCCTCCAAGACTTAACAAAGCTCATATGCCATGAAGGGACACAAAAACATCAGGACACAGTGTCAACTCACAAGTTACATCCAACCAAAATATTACAGCCCATCCCCAAAAGCCTCTGCTTCATCATCCCTGGTCCAGGGGAGCATTACCCTACTGTAATTATTCACTATATGCCATAGCCATGCATCAGTTAGCATTCTACCTCATCCTATCTACTCAGACAGTCATGGTATATAACATTTCTAGTCCTCTGTACTCACAAAAATCCTTTCAGTTCTTGTTTTTGGGCTGACTTTAAACAATACAGAAGCTTTATTGTCAAAAATAAGTTTTACTGTCGTTTTCACTTAGTTCAAGTCAGGCAATCCACAGGCTGCATTATAATTATGTAGAAGTAGGGGGTTAAAAACTACAGCTCAGGGTAAAGACACTGCAGGTGTGCAGTTTAATGAGTTCTTAATTGAGTAGTGGGAGAGCATAAAAAGGAAGTGCAGAGGGCTATTACAGGGCTTTTTCTGCAAAGGGAGCAGTGCAAGCACTGAACTCTATTATCAAGAATAAAGAAAAATGAGTTCACCTCTAATTTTTTCTGTGCTACAGCCTTTGTTGTTCATGCTCAGAATGCAAAATTAAAACTTGTACCATCAAGTTAACAGAGAAGATGAATCCTTTTTTGAGATGTACTTGTTTTAAGGCTGAGATTGCAAAAAAAAAAAAAAAAAAAAATTGAGAA
>VZUA01047308.1:6786-18718 GCA_013401035.1 Horornis vulcanius
AAGTATAAAGCATTCTAAAGCAAGAAAGCACTTAAAAGTATTTATAAACAAATAATATTGGAAGCTTAATTGTATGCAAATTCAGTGAACGAAGACAAAATTAAAGCTTACCTGGTCTTTCCTGCTTCATATAAACTCTTGCCTATTTTTATGGTTTTCTAATAATTCTGTGAAAGATGAACTAGTGGGGAAAAACATTCTTTGCTGTCAGCAAAAAAACTTTTTTCATCCTGATTTTGGATTTTCTGATTAAGATATTCATGACCTCAAATAACCTACTTTCAAATCCTTAATATTGAAAGATCCTTGCTGTACAGGCTGTGTCTTGATAAGGGCTGCTCCTTAGCCAGCTTCCATAGCCACCACCATGAGCAGCTTTTCTTTCACTTTTAAGCATTTGTGAATAAGTTATTATTTCCAGTGCTATTTATGCAGGCTGCTGTGTTTGTAAATACTGGTTGGTTTCTGTCATGACAGTTGTCTTGGAAGGCTCATGTGGATGGAACAGCTATTCATATAATATCATTTTATATGCCAAACAGGCAACAGTATCAGACTGAGGGTGACAGAGATTTCCATATCTCTAAGAGGGCTCTCTTTCTCACATTTCTGCTTAATTTGGGTTATAAGACTGTTTGACAAGCACTAATTAATCTATAGTTAAATTCAGCATTAATATTCCCATATCATTAGTGGGGGAGGAAAGTAACTTCATGTATCTCTAGGGAACAAGCCACTGCCAGAAGAGGGGCAGAGCACAACAGGCTCTCTCTTCCTAACTCAGCTTATTCCTCCAAAGGGTCTCTTTTGATCTGTGATATCCCATACGTACCTCCCCTTAGCCAGCAGTTCACTCTCCTTCTCCAGGAGCCATCTGGCTCTTGTGCTCCCCCAGCAAAGGCTGTGTGGATTAGGCAGCTAAGTCAGGTGAAAAGAGAGATTCTTTCAATGGTGTATGTGTGAGTTTGGGTTAGCTTCCAGGTGCACCAGGACCCCAACCCAACTGACTACGCAGCTGCTCGCGTGCTCATACTGGACAAAGGGAGACAGCAGGGTGGCCTCTCTCAGGGACAGCTCAGTTTCAGGTCACTTTAAGCTGGTTACAAAACCATACCCATATCTTCAGAGGAATGGAGCCTACACAGAGCCATATGGTTTAATAAATGACAGTCTAACCAGTGCACAGCCAGTACAGATTAATCCAAGAAGCCTTGCAATCTGCTTTCACTGCAGTCAAACAAGTGGCATCTTTGTTTATTGCACCACTAAACATTCATTTTTAAACTGCAAATCAGCAAATTCATAGCTATTGTATATCTGGAAAGCTGCCTTTTCATTTCTTTCCCAAAAGAAAATGGTTAGTGTAAAACATCATCGTATATACTTTTCACTGACAGGAGATTTCAGTGCACACTGTTTACTCGGTTGTCAGTGTAGAGGCCCATTATGCATAAATCAGTGCAGAGAAATACAGGATTGTTTTATCACACAACAAAGTTTTCCAAAAAGGACTGCAATTTCCCGTTCAAGAAATGGCACCATTGTTTACTTGAAACAGATATGCTAAGTGGCTTGGAGGAATTTTGTTTTTAGGAGACAGACTTGCCATCATTGTGAGTAAGAGTGTTGCATTGTTCTTGACAATGGCAATTAAAACACATTTTGATTTGAAGGTAATTAGCAGAAATGGCAAAATGCTATTTCAAAGCTTGACAAATTTTCCAAATGGCTAAAGCTGAAATGAGTCCAGGTCTTGGGATAATTTTCAGATTGCTCAAAAGTATTGCTTAATATCAAGGAGAAATCATCCATGAAGAATCTCTGTAAATTCCATGGTATTAACTGCAATGCATTTCATATACAAAACAGCAGACCTGATGAGATGCTATGTCAACATCTAAAATCCCTCAAATTTTGTTACCCTGAGGTCAGATTAGCAAGATGTTAGTGAGCAGAAAGACTACTCTCAATTTTTCCATGTGAACTCACCTGCCAAATCTCGATTGTTTTTTCTCAACCACAGTATCTACGACCCTTCTACCTTCCAGGCCACTCTCACCTCCTAAAGACCTCTATGGACATTCCTCACCTTCCTTCTTTTTGTTTACTTCCCTGAGATTCATCTGTCCATAGGCCACTGAACTTCCCACCAAACTTTTCTGGCTTTCCCTATTCTTAGTCTCATCCTCTTATCTACCCAGGGACACATAGTGCCTCAGATGCAAAATTAGGTCCTGCCATTCTGAGGATAATTTACCTTCAAATTTCATCTAATTCAGTGTGGACTGTTGAAAGGGCAAGTATAATCCAATTTAGGAGGAGAAAGATAAAGCTGAAAAATGTTACAATTGTATAACAATGCCCAAGACAGGACACTCAAGACCTTCATCTTGAATGAGATCATGTTGCCATTTTTCAACCCTATGTGGAGCAGAACTGACCTGTTCTACCATAGCACATGACAACATGCTGTCATACAGTAGCTCAAAATCTCTACTGTATGCAGATTTTGCTGTTTGCAAGATGGGATGAGTGAGAGGATTGTCAGGCAGCTGGTTGTGGTTCCAGATTCTCCAGCTGAATCAGTGCTTGTCTGGACAGCTCTAAACTGTACCAGCTGCTAATAGTTCCCCTTGGGATCATTTTCTAATTGCAGATTACCAGACACAGCAGGGCATCCCTTTCTTCTCCAGGGGTAATTCTCATGCTGGGATGGAGGGGAGGAGATTTATGAACCAAATATGCTGAGAACTGTCAGTGTGGTAGAGACAACTAATCAGTTGGTGCATGTTTGAGAGATTTCTGATACTTCAGTGCTCTTTCTTGCAGGGAATCTATCTTTTGCCATACTAATATCAGCCTGTTAATTCAGCAGTGCAGATATTACACAGCAGAATGGCTTCATTGATGTTTATTTGGGTGATTTGTATCTGGGTTTATGCTAATCCAGGACTGTGCTGTCCTATCAAGTTTGTGTGTCTGTGTCATCACTTGTACTGAACCCACTTGTCTGGTCTGTCTCAGTTGAGAAAGCCTTTATCTTGTGATTTTCCCCCAGAGAAATCTGATTGTCAGGTCATTAATATTACATCAATGTAAAAAGCAGGTAGCTGTAATCTGTATGCCTAGGACACGATTTCAGATGAGAGTTTCAATAGCAGTGATTCTTAAAAGCTTAATCTTTGTTTGTGACCTCTTTTTGAATTTCTAGCCAAAAATATTTTGACATTTCAGTTATAATGTGGTGCACCAATTTTTTCTTACTGATCTTTGGAAAGTGCAGGAACCCTGCATGAAAGAAGACAAAACACTGGTTAAGATTTCAAATTCCAAGGCCTCCTCTGTGAACGGCTCTCCAAAGTCACTAAATTTTCCAGAAGATCCTTTTGCTGCTGTTACCTGTCACCCTGTTCTTAGCATTCTGATAGCTTACATTTTTGTAATGAAGTTTCTCATGCATTTTCATGTAAACAAAATATTGTTTATGCAACTTTCTCTTATTGTTTACATTCCTCTCTTAGAGAGGAGAAACTTGATGAATTTCTAGTTTGACCAGTGTGGTTAGTAAGGTGGCAACCTTCATCCTCCAATCCCTGGTCATTGTCCAAAATCTATATAAACTAAAGTAACAAATAAACTTCCTGCTTCCTTTCCTGACCTGACGGCTGCGTGTACATGCATTCATTGCGTGTCCTATAACAAGTTACCTATCTCAGCTGCGTCTGTGAAGAGTCAGTCTTAGGGTGGTACCTACCTATTGCGTGAAGAGTTGTTCGTACCTGTGGCTTGTGGCAGGGATTTCTGTGCCTGTCACTAGAGGGCAACGCGGCTGCTCTCAGCATCGCCCCGGTGAGCCCCAGCCAGCTCCCCGCTGAGATCACGGGCGCGAAGCTCACATCAAGGCTCGCGGGGTTTTCTCCTCAAATCCAGTGCTCAAGTGTTGATCTAAGTAATGGATACTTTTGAATGGACGATCCAGAATGACACTGGGAGGAGAATAATGCCTCTTACAGCAAGAGGAGTTGGCTTCTCTGTGTCACTTCCTCAGAAGGGTCGCTGCCAGCTGCAGCGCTGAGAACCACTGCAATCAGTTTCGGACACGTAGTCCCTGATTTTGAGCTCTGATGCTAACGGGAGATTTACTGCTGCCTTAGTTTCATGCAGGATTTGATCTTTGGTACTGACTTTTACCCACAACTGTGTTTATCAGACTATTACTAGTCCAGGCTGGCTTAAACTGACCTTGTGAAAAGCTATTCAAGTTTATCTTTGAATTTTGTGCAGGATGGGGAGGAAAAAAAAGTTTTTTGATTCTGTCACATGTAACTCATGTATTGCCAAACAGGCTGGCTTGTTTTAACTTGCAAGGACCTGGCACAGAAATAATCTATCATTTTGAACACTCCTATATGCAGTAATACTCTCATTTAACCATGACTATGCTGGCTACATTAGAGGGTGGTGTAATTTCCAAATGAGATAACACTGTGTGGTTACACAGTATCAAAGGTGACTTTAGTTATTTCACTGAGATTAGGTTTTTACACCCCTTGTGATTTTTACCGTGTTGCCAACACCCTACTCTGTCTTGAAGTCGGAGCTCTCTGATTTCATGTGATTATCTTGGGAAGGTTTCCAGGTTATGTTTATGTGGGATTACGTCCTGAGTGTATTTTCTTCCCTGCTTCCCACTCTAGTGGCATGTCCAGACCATCTTTCAAGGAGCCTGTAAATATGTAAATTGTAGCCAAATAAATTCAAATATGAAGCTCACATACTCGACTTCTCCCTCCTGCTTCTCTGGAGACATGTTTGCAGTGTAACCCCACAGTTTCTTTCCCATTTCAGTAGCAGGTAATTATAACCAAAATCAACTATCAACTTTTTTATTTTTTTACAGAAGACATCCATATTTAAGCCTAACAAGAGTTTTGTTCGTGAATAAGAGAGAGAAGGTCTTGTCAAGTTATAAGAGTTAAAATGAGGTGGAGTCAGTTTATGGGAGAAAGGCTCTGGCTCTGTCCCCTCCCCCAGAATACCATACTGGAAGGAACTTTATTCAACAGAAATATAATATTACATATCTCTTTTAATCAAGCAGCCTCATAATTCACATACATCCCTTGTTGTACATTATATATGATACGAAAGTCCCTCCCATGAACTAAGAGGGTCTGGATGTGGACATCTGGCATTTTTAGATACATATGCCTCTGGTACATTAGGATACTACAGATAGCTGCATTAAAATATAGTTTCAGCATTTTTTTCTTAAAACTTCATATTGGAAAAAAATGTATTTTTAAATTTAATAGTAACTTTTTGTTTAACAAGAACTTTCTTAAATATAGTGTCTTCTATTTGGAATACAAAACTTGTTATTTGGAACATCCTATTCTGACATTAACCAGCATAGTAAATTTCAGAAGAAAGCAGATGAAATCCCACTGGTGGTTATAACTTTTTTCTCAGTAGAATTATAAAGAATTTACCAGTAGCTGTATTCTAATACACAGCTATATCCACATTCCTATTTTAAAACAAATGCAGACACTATCCTAATTTTTGTTGCTGGAAGCCAGCTTAACTTTCTTCCTCTTAGTTCTTTTCAATCTTCAAGACAACAAGAGGTGATGAAAAAGTCTTTGTGGTGAATCCCAAGACCAAGATATCCCCAAGGCAATGTGGTTAGTGCAGAACCAAGAAAAGCACTTAATTCTGTAGATAGAATGCAGTCCTTTTAGTATGTGAGTACAAACCTATTAAAAACTCATCTTTAAACAAAACAAGCCGAAGCAAAAATAGCACTAGGTAGAGATTGTGTTGGATTTGCAGACACATTCTCTCACGGCTCATGCAGCAGGCTTTGTCTCTGGGCCCCAGGTGCTGCCGTCCTGATCACACGCCAGGACCACACAGGTGCTGAGGAGAAGCTTGGCTTTTGTTTAACAACCCTAACAACCCTTCTTGTGAATCGAAACCACGCCAAAAGTCAAAACGTGAGGGTTTGCACCCCTCCCCGGTTTGTTGTTCGGGGTATTTTGATCCCTACAGACACCGCTCACCCCCTCCGGTAAGACAAACGAGGGAAAAACCAGCCGGGAGCGATGAACAGGGGGCAGCGGCGAGGGCTGCATCGCACGGCAGCCGTGCCCCGCGCAGGTGAGAACCTCCGGCGAGGCAGGAAGGAGGGAGGGGACAAGGGACAAGGGGAGGGATGTCTGCCCCCGGGCCCCGACCCCTGGGCGGGCCGGGGAGCTGAGTGGATGGAGCCCGCGTCAGTCAGGGGCAGGGCGAGGCCGGCGGGGGATGGCGGCCCCCGCCCGGCGCGGGCGGCAGTGGCGGAGCGGCGGCGGCGGCAGCATGNCTGACAGCGCGGGCAGAGCGGGCAGCACCTGCTCCCGGCAGGGAGGGAGGGCTCTCCGAGGGCCGGCCGCTGCCCCAGAGCTGCCGCCGCCGCACGGCGACAAGCCCGCGGAGGCAGCTTCGTCTGTTTCTTTCTAGGACGTGGTGGGCATCCTCATCCTCTGCCTGGTTTCTGCGGCGGCCGCGCTGGACTTCAAGTACCACCACACCGAGGAACTGGAGCAGTACCTGAAGGGGGTTCATGGCGCGAACCCCTCCTTCACCCACTTGTACAGCATCGGGCGGTCGGTGGAAGGTAAGGGCGGTGGGACGAGGGGGGAGAAGGCTTTTTCTTCTAATTAAATCGGGACAGGTGTGGGTAAAGGTGGCGTTTCGTGGGCGATTGCTGGCGGCGGGGCTGCTCTAACAAACTTCTGTGAAGTTTTGTCTTCCTCTTGCTTAAGCGTGAATAACACTCTCTGGCTGAAGCATCATACATGTCATCAGGGTAAATATTCTCCCAACCCTTATGTTTCTGAGAATTGGAAACGTCCTGAGTGGCAATTTCAGAAAGAGGGCCGTCTATATGGAGCGTAGAATATGCGGGACCCCTTTGCCAAGTGCCCGTTCTGGGCGGCACTATAATTAAAGGCGTGTGTTTTCTAACTTGTGGTTGTGTTAAAAATACCTTCGTGATGCAAGGTCCTGTGCTGTAGATGAAGAATAGGATTTCAGTCTTAAATCTTACAGGAAAGTGTACTGAACTTAATAATCACCTTTCTGACCTCATATTGATATTTTAGTTTATCTCTCTATGATTGGTACTTTCTTTCCATAAATTTGGGGCTAATTTTTGGCTAATTTTTTTGAAGAGAGTTAAAAGATTAGTGTTTATTAGCATATGGACTTTAATGTACATCTGTTTAATTTTAAGTGAAAAAACCACAAAAACCCCCAAACAAACAAAAAAAACCCAAAAAACAAACCAACATACCCCAAAACCCTGAACTGCTTTATTATATTTCAGTTCAGGAAACTAAATCACTCTGAGAAGAGCTATAAAACTAGATAGAAAATCCATTCTTTAGGAACATCATCTGTTCCTCTTATCCCATTTCTTACCACTGGAAGGAGACATTTGTAGCATCTCTTATCAAATCTATGCTTGTGTTTAAAAAAACGAAAATCTGTATTCTCTTGGTAGATGATCATGAAGACATTTTTATGCCCTCTCCCTTGTTTTACCATGTATCTCAAAGTGGATAAGGAGTCTTAAAGTTATTTAAACTGTTGCCTTTGGTTTCATCAAAGGCAGAATTAGATTGGATTATGTTATTCATCCATGCAAGAGGTTAGTTCCTGTAAGTACAGTTCCCTCCAGTACAAACTAGCAATTATCCACATCCTCATTTTCGTACCTTTAGAGAACTTAGCTAGCGTTCTGATGATAGCTCTAGATTATGACTTTTCTGCCAAGAACTCAGCTGGCTTATCTTTGTGTGAGTAGGCAAAAACCTTTCATTCATCCTTTTACATATCTAGATACCTGAAAGCTGATAACATGAGGTGTTCAACTTGTCTGAGTTCCACCAGCATGACAACTGGAAAAGCATCATCTCTTGATTGTGATTGAGCTATGCACTGAAACATCATTCAGATTTTGATATATTTCCTTTTGCTTTGCCAAACTCTGAGAAGAGGACTGTGTGGGCTCTCCTTGTTATTATTCTCAGTGCCATGTAAAGCAGAATGGCAGTGAAAAATGTTTAGTGCTCCTCTATTCTTTCAGTTTTTTTCTAAATGTTAAGAGAGTTCTGCCTTTGTTGAGAAATGAGCTTTCAGAGTCACCTGGAACATGGTATGGAATGATACTGAATTAGCATCTAATTTGGAGGTTTTTTTACTCATACTAAAAGAAAGTTTTATGAAAACAGTGGTTATAGAATTTTGGTGGAAATGAAGTTTCAATTTTGATCCATGGGTTGAAGTTCTGTTCCTCTATTCTTGGTTAAGCTGACGCAAGCAAGACTGTCTGTGCGTGCACGCACTTGTGTGGGTTTACTAGTGCTGTCCTCCTGCCAATTAACTAAACCATGATAGCAAAATGTACTTCTTAATTTAAATACTATAAAACTGAGGCCATTGTGATGTAGTAAGTTGATATTCCTGATATGAAAATTCTTGATGATGAATACAATATCCCATGGATCAAAGTAACGCCTATGAAGCCAACAGATATTATTTTACTATTATCATGAATGGCTATTGTTCCCATGTTATTTGGTAATCTATGTTTTTCTCCAATTTTATCTAATAACCTAGTGTTTTATACTGCCATCTAGACTTGGACTATGATTATTAGACATGAATTATCTAGACTTGATTATTATTATTATTAAAGGCCTGACTTTTGGTCAGTGTGTGTCAACCCAGAACTCAGCAAGGATATAAAAATCCACTCTTAAAAGCCCAGTTGTGAAGGGTGATAGGGACCTGTGTATTAGCACTTCAGAAAGTGATTGCCTGTAGTTCATTAAGAGAGGTATCTAAACACTCTTTGTGTCAGAAGACTCACCTGCTTCAGGCAGATCATAAAGCCATTTAGGTCTGGAGGCTATCTAGTCTGAGTTCCTGTTCAAAGCCAGGCTCACTTGAAGGTTAACTATGATGCTCAGGGCCCTCTCCACTCTACTTCTGAATATTGGCAAGGGTGGAGGCTCTGCAGAGTCCCTGGGTACCTGAGCCACCTTGCAGCCCTTAGGCTGCACAGCTGCAACCCAGCCAGTCTGCAGTCTGTACCTGCATGGGGTTGTTTTCTTGAGCTGATAATCCAAATACGGGGTTCTTTTGTTCCAGGTGCAGGATTTTGCATCTATCTTGGTCAAACTCCATGAGTTTGCTGTCAAGAAATTCTTCATCTCACCAGGGCCCCTCTGGATGGCAGCCCTGGCCCTAATGAAGATATTAAACAGCATCAGGCCCAGTACTGACCCTTGAGGAATGCTGCTAATAATTTGCTGTCTCTTGAACCACCAGTTGTTCAGTCCAGTCACCTTCTGACCTTACTGTGGTCTATTCCTCTAATCCATATGCTCCCAGCTTGTTTACAAAGACACCATTAGGCTGATTAGACACTGGGACAGGCTGGTGAGGGAGCATCCTTGGAGGTATTCAAAAGCTGTCTGAGCACAGGCCTGGGCAGCTGGCTGTAGGTGGCCCTGCTTAAGGAGAGGAGTTGGATCAGGTGACCTCCATGCAATTCCTGAATCTGTTGAAAGCCTTGCTAAGGTCAAGGTTAAAGAGATAGGGTGCTTTGCTCCCTCTCACCGAGTCAGTCATTTCTGCATTAAAGTCAAACAGTCAAGTGTGATTTGTTACAGATAAATTTGAGGTGAGATTTACACAGTGTGTTTACTTGATGCATGTAGACTGCAATAGCAATGTGCACAGCAGAATCTGCACCAAGATCCTCAATGAAAACAAGTGAAAAGACACCCTTTTTGTTTTGTGGTTGTTTACATCACTACATAGAAATTCCCCACTGCCAGGTTACTTGGAGCACCTCTGCCAAATTACTGGGAACGATGTGTTCTAGACTGGCAATGGCCTGTTCAGTCTCCAGATCTGATTTGGAAGCTATAATATTTAATTATGTATCTCATCTGCTAAGCTATTATCCTTAAAGGAGGGGAGAAAGGAATTTAAAAGATGTAGCTCATTGGTTAACAAAACTGAGTGTTACCTTTTGGTCTAATTTAATAGGTATCCTCAAATCCCTCAAGATTTCTGGGTGATTTGTTTGTGAGAAAACTGATACGGTCTTAGCAGCAGATAGGCAGAGTTTTGTGATGGCCCAGAAAATACCTTAATTTTTAATATTGTTTCAGGTGTGTTGTTGAATAAAGTTATAAAAGCTTTTTGCCAGGAGTTCAGTTTTCTAATATGTCCAATATCCAACCTCAGAACAGTGTGTGCACTCTATAATAATAAAGAAATCTGCAGAGCTGCTACAGTCTGGGATGGGAGAATGGGGCCTGGTGTAATCGTATTAACCCATCCTGCCCAATGCCACCCCAGTGAAAAACAGACTGACTCTTCAGCAAGTAAATCTTGGAGTGCATTACCAAAAGGAAAATAGTCAATGTATGTGTATGAGCTTATCATTATTCAAGATACTGCGCTGCTGTTATTCTTTGGAAAGAAAATGAAGGTGGTGGGAAGCTGTCTTAAGGATTCTAACAAACCTGATGACCCCCTTAGAAGGGCAAAACCAGCCAGGTATTGGAAGAGTGGAGTAACTTTTGTAGTAGATCCACACTCTAAAAATTCTTCAGATACACTCTGGATTGCGATAAAGTGATAGTATGCTAATTACGGCTTGGTTTAGATCTAGATTTTCTGGAGGCCAGTCTACATTTTTAGAATTCCAGTCAACTTGGGACAGTTGTAAACATCCTCAGGCCAGATTCTGCTCAGAAAGGTTGTGTATGGTTAAAGTCCCCTGCCCCGTCTTTACCTAGTGAAGTTTCAAAGTTAACTTTATATATTAATATCCCTTTGACAGATTTTTTTCACTGGAGAGACAAAACCTAAACCAAACTGACCAGATTTTGTTCTGGTCCCACTAGAAGTTCTCAGAAATACCTTGCAAAAGAGCTGTCCTGAAAGCTTCTTTGGTTGAGAACTATGTGGCTTAGTTATCTGGTTCTGATGCTTAGTGACCACCAATATTCAGTTGCTCTCTCTATTGCCCTTGGACAGACACATTCTATCCATTAATCTTAAACACTTCACTAACTTTGGGGGAACTTTTCTGGATTTGTTTTTAAGTAGTGAGTCTTGCATATTAGCATTTTGCTATCCCTGCTCTGTAAACAAGAGAGGCTGAAATGTGGAGGGGGCGTGTGTGTGGTTGCTGTGGGTTTTGTAGTTAGTGCAGGACTTGCCCATGGCTCTGTGCATGGATTGTGCTATGGACTCCAGGGAAGGTGTGCTCAGCAGGGCTCCCAGCAGGTCCGTTTTCTCAGTGACTCAGCTGTCTCTTGGAGCACATTATGCCTCTTTGCTGCCTGCATTCATGTGTTTTTCTCCTTGGAAAACAGGAGGGAATGAGCATGCCCGGGTTTCCATCTGATAAACAGCTGTGACTTCAGCAAAAGGCACGATAGGGATTAGGACTCAGGTGGTGCTGAATGCAACGTGTGCCTGGTAACACAGGCAGTAGGAAACCTAGGCAATTAACCCGTGCATCATTCCTCACCAACACCAGTGGAATGTGTGCCCAAGATGGGCCAGAGGTCAAATCTCCTGACTCTTCTGATGCAGTGCGATTCATACCTTTAGGCATTTGTGGGTGGCTGTTGAAGAGGGGAGTACTGATTTAAGGTTCACTGCACTTCAGTGAAAATATTTAATAATAAAAGGCCAGGTGTTGTACTTGTGTCTTCTACACATTAGTAGTCTGTGCATGTAGCTGGGAAAAAGTAAGAACTATTTTAAGCTATTTATTGTGACACAGTATGGAAGATGCCTGAGTTACTACCATCAATGGTAGAGTGCAATTTCATTGAATTTAAATTACAGACTT
>VZUA01047311.1:14506-30910 GCA_013401035.1 Horornis vulcanius
TCCAGTTTCATTTGTTTTCCAATCCTAAGTGGTTTGAATACACAATATGTAATTTATCAATTTTTTCAGTAGTAGAAACAATTTCAAGAGTGAATCATAAAAGGATAGAAAGTCAAATTGTAGGACAGAGACTGCCAGATTGTGATGAGTTTAGGTCCTGTGTTTCAAGGCAGAAAGCCAATGTCCCTTTTATACAGCAAAATGAAATAATGTTTACATTTTAGATTTTTAAATGTATTTCCCCATTAAGATTCTTAATAATGGATGAACTTTCAGGTTATAAAATATTAATTTATTAAACAAGAATATCTAGAATCTGAAAGCTTCACATTTGATCTTGATCTCCAGACATAGCTTTCTTGTTTTTATAAATCTGATACCATAATTAAATAGACTATCTGCTTTTTTTTTCATACCTTCTTGTGTTAAAGCAAGGGAATCATCCAAGTTTTACATGTTTTGATCACATACTGAGCATATAATGTTTTGTGAACAAGACAAATACAGTGTTATTGTAGTGCTTAGAATATGGCAGGTGCATTGTTTTGATTTGAGAAAACCCAGTGGCTTGTTTCTGGCATTTAACATTGAACCATGGGCAGAATATGTTCTAATTATTGACCTTCATATTAAAATTATTAATGCTGAATCTCTATAACTCACCTGGATACACAGTGATTTTTCTGTTCTATTTCTTCTCCAGTTCTTCTTGGACGCTTGAGTGCAATTAGACAGGATAGGACCAAATTCTAAGAAACAATATGTCCTTCAAAGTGATCATGGTCATTGGTTAAAGGAATGTCAGATAAGTAAATATTTATGCAAAAAAAAAAAATTCAAGAAAGAGAAGACTGGGAAATGCAGCTAAAATATAAGAGTTTGGATGGAGAACTCAGGTATTTGGGCTTATACTGATAAAGGATTAAGCATCACTATGGTGCCACTGTAGGTCCTGGCTTTCTGTGTAGTATTTTTGCTATTCACTTGAGCATTTGTAGATCTTATACACTGAACATAATGAGTGCTGCATTGGTACAGTCAATATTTTGAGCAAGAGACACCTGAGCCACCCCCCAGGACATGCTGTAGAAAAGCAGTCAACACTTCTGTGTGTGTATTGCTTTTTATAATTATACAAGAGGTGTGTGTTAGAGTTTTCAAACAAATCAGTGACCTCTACAGACTTACATAATAGTCTTACATGTTTGATTTTTACCTAGATGCCAAAAGTTTGATTTGGAAAACTTCCAGCTTAAATATTTTCCATCTCAAGAAACTCTACTAACTGCAGGTAAGAGCCAAAGCCTAAAGATTATTTCTTGAAGTGGGATAACTCTGCTGAGAATTTCACCAAGTTCAAACACAAGAAGTCAAAATAGAGGGGCTGAATTCAGAATTCACTCTCTGAGGAGAGATGTGAACACTCAGATGCTATTCATAAACTCTCTGTTAAAATATCCCCAAAGTGTGTGAAGTGTAGAAATGGTTGTATTGAGCACTGGATTCCCTTTCCTGGGACATGTCCTAACCACTTGGACCTAAGAGCCTCTCTTCCACCCAAGCTGCATATCAGGGTTGTAAGTGCCAGTCTGGATTTCATCCCTAACCTGAGGAAATAATGTTATTAGCTCAAGCCTGTGCTGCCTTGAGTTCTCTGCCAATTCCTCTCCTTTCCCATTCCAAACACAGGAATGACACATGCCTGCTCTGTGGTTTGGCAGCAATTTCAGCCTGAGCCTGAGCCAGGAACACAAACCATGCTTAAGACACCTTCACGTGCCACTGGCTCTTGGCCAGCTGAGACAGGGCCACAGAGCTCTTGAGGTGGCTGTGGGGAGCAAAGGTTCCCACCTTGGTGCAGGGGCATTCAGGTTTGGTGTCAACTCTAAAGTGTAATCTTAGTCCCATTGTAATTAACAACAAAACTTCCATTGAGTCAATAAGATTAAAATTGCCCATGCAACAACACGGAGTAATAGACCAGAATCCATCAGCTTGGGCTTTGAATTGTTGCTATATCATCTGTAATGCAGTGGTTCAGACGTGATGGGCATAAATTTTGTTTGTGTGGTACATTTTCAAAGATGCTTAAAAACACAGGATAAATTCTTACTCTTCCTAATGCATCACAAACACTAATCTCCATTTCTATGCTGTTTATCAATGACAGTAATCTGTTGAATGAGCAAAGCAAGGAATGGGACAAAATTAGAAAAGGTGAAGGCATATGAAAAGTTGTTTTACTCTGATCAGCTTCATTTATATGGTTGTCCTTGGGCCTAATTCAATGCAGAGAAGTGAAGTAAAATTCCTAGATGGCTGTAAACCTAAGGGAAATCCTCTACTAAGAGAATGATGGCTCTGAAGGGAATAACAGGCTTTATTTATTCTATTTCTTAGAACACCGTGTTCTTGAAGTCCCAAGCAGCATCAGCACGCAGGACTTTATTCACTAAATCAGAATTGGCTAGATAACTTGTTTATTCTTTACAGACATGCACTATAATAGTCAGTTGAATTTGCATTTCAGGAGAATTATTTTTTTGCTTCAGAATTAGTCAAGTGGAAAATGAGAAACATTTCCAAAGGCTTGAACCTTGAGGGAGAAGACACAGAATTAGGGCTTCTGCAATCGATATTGACAGCGCACAAGACAAACAAGTTTAAGAGCCTCTCTTGACCAATTCAGCGGACAGAAAGGCAAATTTTTATATCTAAAATGGTAATTTGGACAAAAAAAAGATATTTTATATTTTCATTTTCTGCATCCCAGGCTAGTGCCTCACACCTTTGAAATACAGGGATTTCATATGCCTTCAAAACAATCTTTTGAAAAATAGATTTTACCTTTAAAATTATTTCAGCTACTTCATTTATTTTAATGCAGGTATTCTTACCTGTCAAATATTTTTTCATACCTAAATAAAAGATTTGATGATAACTTTCTACACCACGTAAATTCTTTGTGAATTACAGTTAATTCATGTATTTCTTTAGCGTGGACAGCTTTGGCTTTACAGTACAATATGTATGCATAAATGTTTCTTAACAGATTTAGACCAAAATCCAGATTTTTGTGTTAGTGTCAAATATCAGAGATGTCCACCATTTCAATTCACAGCTGTACAGTTTGAAATCCAATGAGGTATTGATCAGAATTGAAATACATTAGGAGGCCTTAAAGAGACTTGGACAGAGGCCTGGACAAAGACTTTTTACAAGGTCATGAAATGACAGGACAAGGAGGAATGGCTTTAAACTGAAAGAGGGTAGGTTTAGAGTAGATATTAGGAAGAAATGATTTATTGTGAGGATGATGAGGCCCTGGCACAGGTTGCCCAGAGAAGTTGTGGATGCCCCATACCTGGAAGTGTTCAAGGCCAGGTTGGACGGGTCTGGTGGAAGGATCACAGGGGACCATCCCCAGCCTTGCCACAGCCCTGCTCTGCCCAGCCATGAGCTAGCCCAATGTCCTATCCTCATCCACAGGGAAACCTGAGGATAATGCTGTCCTGGCTCCACCTGGTCTGCCCTGCTCCTGACTGTGCTGCCCCCAAAAACCCCTGCCACTCCCCAGCCCAGGGATCTGCCAGCCCCACAGTGCCCTGGCACCATGTGCCCATGGAAAGGCACAGCATTTACGTAGAAATAGAAATGTGACAGCTAGAAGCAAACGTTTCTGTTTTACAGGTGTCATTAACAGGCTATTAATGATTCTGGCATAAAAGTATAGTTATTCAGTTTATTTTGACTATAGGAGAGACCAGACTCCTACTTGAATTCTTGCCTTCACTTGGTCTCATTCCTTTCAGAAAAGCATTTTTCTCAAAAATCATTTCTTTAGGACAACAAAAGTGGATGGCTCAGTATAACCATTCTTTCATTTGTTGCTGAGGATTTGATTTATATTTTGGCTTATTTTTCTATTTTTATGGGAATTTTCTCCAGCTCCCTTCTAATGTTTGACTTACAAGGCAGTTCTGTTACATTTTTGTCCCAACTTGCTCTACATGGCCCCTATCTCAGGAGCAACACAAGCAATAGCCACCTGCTCTGTCTGTCCTGAATGGTCATATGCAAGTTTGAAGGGCATTCAGCAACTTGATGAGGCTAAACTTTTTGATTAGGAAATTTCAGGATGAGCATCATTGTCAAAATTACCAGCTTCCACCGGGGACGGAGCCGCAGGCTGGCTTTAAGGTCTCCTGCAATAAAAGTGCAATGAACTCATTGTCCTGGCTGCCAAACGCCAGTGTGAGGCCCTTGACAGCATGATGATATCAAACCTCCAAATAAAAGCAATTCTCCTAGCAGACTGTGGCTTCCGGCAATGTACATAGCTTGATACAGTCATTAGTTTTTATGCAGTTTCAGAGCAAACATTTTACTAGGAACCCAATTTTCTTCTGACAGAAGAGACTATTAGGGACCCCAAGCATGACAAGTCTCAAGAGTCCTTCCAACTGAAACAGGCCATTGACAGAAGGTGATTTTCCATCAAAGCTATATACATGTACTTTGGTTGATTTGAGAGTTAAAAAACCAAAAAAAAAAAAATGGAAAAAGAGAAGTATCTTAACTCATCTCTACTGTTTATGGCTAAATCTTATCTTAAAAGTTTGCAGAAGGGGGTTCTATAAAGGCTGTATTCAGAGGATGCTTTGATTTTTGAATAGGTAACAGCCTTGAGTTTTGCATTATGCAAGGACAGCTGGCAGAGCATGTGGGCTGTGAAATAAGCGGGAGGCTTGATAAAATCCATCCTGAAAGAGAAAACAAGGTTAGGAGCAATGAGCTGTGACTGACTAGAGCTGTGGGAGCTTCAAAACCTTCCCCCCAAATGCAAGTGCTTAAGGTTAGTCTCCTGGATGGTCTGTTGAAGATGTCGTGCCCTGTGACAGCACAGAAAGAGGGAAGATGAAACTCAGCCCAATCCTTTGCTGTTCTGCAATGACCAGAAACCCAAAAAAAAGTGCTCAGCTTGAAAAACCAGTCTCAGTTTCTACTGGAGGGGAATGTACTGTACTGGAATATAAAATAAATTGTAATCTATTATTTTAATTACAATGTATTCTTCATGAAGATTTTTAGAAAATTATTATACACCAAGTGATACATTCTCAGATAAAAATGTGTTAGAGTTCACCCAGGAGCTCATGTTCTCGCCCTTTGGGAAATTGGGCTCAACAAAGGTGCCTCAGAAGAGGCATTTTAGCACTGCACAGTATTCAGGAGTTTCTGTTAGTGGTGCGAGCCTCAGATGCCAAAATTAGGTCAGATTTGCCCAAAGGAGTCTCCTTTTCAGCCATCCAGTCATCAAAATGAGCCAAACATCAAACATTTTTTTTTTCTAGATCATTTTGATGGAACCTTTTTGCTGTTCTTATTCCTGTTAGGAAGAGAATTTTATTTATTCTATTCTGTTTATCGTGAAATTTTATTCCTGAGCTTAATGAGGCCTCTGAAATCTATTAACAATTTGTCATTTAGATTTGATGAGGATAAATAAGGAAAAGAGGATTTTGTCTTACCCATTATCTTCATGAACAATGTCCTAGAGATATAATGAACAAAAATCCACCTCCCCAAACCCAGACACCATATTTATTTAGGATTAGATGCAAAGATGGATTTAATGCCAGTGCAGTAAAAATTCTCAAATCTTAAACATTTTTAAATATTTTGTCAGTAACATGGCAGACAGTAAAGCTAAAGAGACTTTTTTCTCTTTCTTGTGGAGGTTGTATTTATCACCTCACCTCACTCTAGTACTGTTGGTATTAGCTAGATATAAGATTGTTTTCCTGATTAAATAACTAAATTGCAATCAGACAAGCTAATCTCACAAAAAAATAGGTGGAATGGATAAAGATGTAACACGAAGTAAAAAGCAACCTTAATAGATTGATGAAATGCCAGAATAAAACAACAAACAAAATTAACTTAATTAACCTTCACGGGAATAATAAAAGCAGGACAATTTCATGTGTTAAATAGCGCGTTACATTATTAAGCTTTGACGTTGTTTGGCAAGTGATCCCTTACATGAACAATTTTACAGAAGCCAGAAGCTTCCTTGTATACTGGGGGGTTATTCAGTCATTTGTAGTAAAGTTTATTTTGCTAGTCATTCTAATGGTTTCAAAGTTACTTCTCAAGTTATGCTGCAAACAATTTATCTTTCAATAAGAGGTACATGATCAATCATTGTTCATAGCAAGATTTTATTCATGGGAGAAAAAAATCCAGATTCTGTCTTTGGCTTGCTAGGGGCATTTTTGGAGAATACTAAATACATTTCTTTGCACAAATACTGTGAATATAGTTAAGATGAATAGACACAATACTATCACAAATCAAAATCCACAATACAGATGCCAAAGATCTGTGTGAGCAGATGTTAAATGGTACACAGGGCCCACACCAGTCAGAAGCTGGAAACCTGACGTGCTGGAAACAGGCATATATGGGAAGGTGCTGCTTTGAGCCTCTAACTCAGCTAAATACTGAACTAGATCTAACACAGGACCTGTACCTTCCCACTGTGAGCTGTGATATTATCAGTGAGGTAATCAATTGCATTTTGTCTCAGAAAGGAATATCTTCTGACTTTGTCTGAGTTTTCTGTCAGAACATTTAATCTCTACTCTGCAAAAGAAAAAGCTTTATATAATAAACCTGTGAAAAGATACAAACTTTTAAAAAGTTGTTTCAAAAGTGATTGTACTTTATATAAATGCTTTAGGGAAACCATGTGGAAAGATACATTTTTATTAAGCTGAGATTGATTAATCCCTACCAGAGAAGAATGGAAGTGGTAGATAGTGACAGTATTAAAAATAATCTGACTCACCGAAGAAGTGTGTCATGGTTGAAAGACAAAGGCAATTTCTAAGTATTTTCTCATTCCAGGAATAATGGAAGGACATGAACAAGGTAGATTAGACTTGATTAGATTGTGACTTTGGAAAATATAGAGGAGATTTATAAAATATAAATACATGAAATATGGTAATGGCATTTTGTACTTATTTAGGTTAAAATCTTACCTATTAGAAATCTGCCCTTTAATCTGTGCTGTTTGGAAAAAAAAAATTAAGAAATGTCTACAATACAGGAAAGTGTTTTTAAAGAAGATCTGGAATTTCTTGGGATAATTTTAGTCTAATTTCACATTATGACAAAAAACATTTTTTTGTCTCAAATGGAGCTCCTGTTGAATTCATTAGGGTACATAAGCACATGCCCAAAAGCAAATTCTGACAATTGGAATAATTATCTGTCTGTTAACATCTCCTAAAGTAATGGGCAGTTGTAGGCCAAATGATTGAACTGCTGTGAGGATTTCTCATATTCATTTTGGAAAAGTTTCAGAAGTGCTATTTAGAAACTATTTTTTGTGGTATAAAACAACATGAAAAATTGTCAGTTTTAGAATTTAAGTTTACAGAACAGTGAATCTGAATATTGTCACTGTAATCTGTACACCTCATAATATCTTCTACTGCAGCCAAAAAAAGCCCAAGAGAAACTCTCCCTGCACTAATGTCAGCCCCCTGGCTGCTGCACTGGACTTGTCCATAAAATTCACTGCAACCCACACCTTGCTGAGCTGATGGTGAACTCATGCCTAAAGGTCAGGTGAGAACCACCTCTACAGAACACTGAAAAATAGTTTCCCCATTACTGAACAGAAATTCAATATCTTTCTTCAGAGCATGATCTATCTTTTGCTTTAAGTATCTAAAAAAGTATCTAGACTTTTTTTTCTACTAATACCTTTCCTTTCAGTTTTATGTTGATGGCAGCTGTATGCTAATGTCTGCATTTCCAAAGGTTGGACTGTACATATGGGATTTTCTACGTTTTTCAAACTTTTCATATTAATAAGAATATACCACAGATTTAAGCATTTAAATAAGCAGAAGAAGTGTGCCAGCATGAAAATATAGAGGCACACAATCCCAGTCTGCTGAACACACTGACAGGTTTCCTCTTGTGTAGTCAGAGCAGCTGTTAAGAAAGAGACAGATTTTCATGGATTTTGTGGGATTTTGATGTGTTGATGTGTTCTGTATTAAGAGCAAATATTATTCTGTATGAAGAACAAGTATTATTTTTTACATTCAAATTTACTAATTACATTTTGCTAAATACATATAATGCCCATTGATTTTTCAGAAACTTATACAAAAGCTTACATCAAATTTATGGTGCCTGACAAAGAAAAACAACAACAACAAAAAGAAAAGCAACAAAACCCAAGTTATTCATCTCTATCTGCACAGAAAAGTTTTCAAAAGGTGTCTATGACATCCTTGGTAAGTTCATTTCTCTACCACCCCCAAAAGAGACAAATATTTAAAATCATCTATATTGTCACTCCCTCACTATTTAGCATAGACATGAAAAATATAGCTGTGTTTCTGAACCTGTGTATACCCCAAAGAGAGTAAAAACTCATTTTTATTCCTGTACATGATCTGGGGACAACAATTAACACAACCAGTATCTAAAGAAGTTCTAACATCTACAGATGATCCTAAGATCAATGGAAATGGGGAAAATGTCTTTCATTGTTTAAAGATTCTGGCAAAAGCATTGTTTCAGGACTTATTAAATTGTTAAAATCCAAAATGGATTTCTGGCTAGTATTATGCAAGAAAACTAGAAACCTTGGCTACAGAAAAACATACAATGGGCAAATCAAATTAAGACCATAGGGGTATAGGGAGTGCTTTAAATTTGGTCTTGGAGTTTTCACTATTCTATCACTGAAGACAGGAGGGAAGTAAGAACAATGAGTGTTTTCTTGTTTCAGTATTTCTTTTAGATTCTTTCAATCCATTTTTCTCTCTCAATATCCTTTCAATTGAAGGGTTTTTTCACAGTCCATGAGCTGCTCATAATGTCTGCAGCTTTCATTGTGTCTACAGATTGTGCAATGGAGCTTGTATCAAGCAGATTCACATTCAAAAATTTACCCTAATTAGGACTCTATCTGTTCTTTTGAGTCAGACCTAGCCCTTTGTATTCATATGGACTCTCTTTTCACAGTGTCAGCCAGCAAATCTCAGTAAGAATGAAAATGACAGTCAACTTCACCAGACACATACCTGAGGGGTCTGTGGGAATGTCACATATAAAAATATCCTGAATTTGCTCCTAAATCTTTGAACTTTCAAACTGACCTTAAACTCCCAGCCCATCATGAACTGAGTTTTGTGTTCACCTGTTCCTTTGTCACACTGTTCTGTTGATTGTCCTGCACTGTCACAACAGCAAGGAAAGGGGCAACACTGTAAATACCCAGGAGCTTAATGGCTTCCTAGGACAAAAGCAATTTCCTGCTCCAATAGTAAATTCTAACAACAGTCTGAGAATTTTGGAATTATTTTCCAGATGATGGGAATAATTTAATGTCTCAAACTGAGTGGTTCAGATGACAGGTATTTCCTTCCCTCCACTGTCAAATGGAATTTCAGTTGATATGCAGGTTTGCGTTCCTGCAGAAAGAAATCAGTCTTACAGTAACAGTTCAATGAGCAGAGACAAATATTATACATTTTGCAGGTTATAAAGATTTTTGTATTTTTTAAAGCACTTGCTTCTCAAAATAGAATTTTCCTAAGTAGAGCAATGACTGAAAGATCATTCAGAATAAGCAAAAATAAATTGCTTAAATACTATATCCTTTTTTTTTTTGAGATGATACTGTAAAAAGGGAGAGAATAGAACTACTGTGGTTATCTTGCAAGGGTGAAATGTGAGAATACAATTTTCTTTCCCAATTTAAACTCAAAAAGTTGCAGGAGATAGGAGAGGTCACTACTTGCAGCTCCTGATTTTTCCTTGGCCCTGCTGAGCATGTCTCTAGTACACTGTTTATTCTTCATTTAGAGTTTACAGACCAGAACTTGATCTTCTACCTTGGGCAGATCTCTTACATGGTGCCTCACTGTCCTTCTGCTGAAGGGCGAGAAGTGTGTATTTGGACAAATATTAATGATGTATAACAGTTAATCTAAATCATGCTGTAAAATTCTTTAGAAGAAATTGTATATTCACCACACAGTTTCCTGTAGGGAGAGTCATCTCTTCAAGGGCACGACTCCAACGTGTATGGTGTCCAAACTGACAAAACAAATTGCACTTCTTGCACTGGCTGGACTCCTCTATATTTAAGGAAAACCAGCACGTTTTGGACACTTGCAGGAAAATAGCATTGTTGCTGTCTACCACAGTGTCTCTCCAAACCCACTTTCTGAAAATCATAAAATCATGGAAAGGTTTGGGTTGGAAGTGACCTTGATCACCTCATTCCAACCTCCTTGCCATGAACAGGGATGGCACCTACTGCATCAGTTTGTCAGGGATCCCTATCCAACCTGGCCTTGAACACTTCTAGGGATCTTCCCTCTGCTCCACTGGGTGCCTGTGCCTGTCCTGGGGCTCAGCTGGCAGGTGATAAAGTGCTGGAGGCAATGCCCTGCAGAGCTGAGCCCCAGCAGGAGCCCTGGCAAGGCACAGCTCCCACTCCCAGCCCCTGGCAGACACAAAGCTGGGGCCCGTGGTGGTCCTGCACATGGACAGAAGGAAGGACTGCACCCTCCTTTGGGTTCAGCAAACCTCCCAAAGCTGGGCTTGGCACCTTGGGGATATATTACAATGTGCAGTAAAATCCATGTAAACTCAAGGATATGCACACAGTTTCACAGGTGATATAAAGCACCTTTTGTTCTAACCTTAGTTTACTTATTTGATTATAAGTTTCATTTGTTATAAGTTTCATTTGTTTAGAAGTGTCTCCTCCATCTTTTCAAAGTGACATCTATTTATGCATAATTTCCAAAGTAACTAATGTGTTAAATCGTGGATATTTCGGAATAGGTAGGAATAACAAAAGCAAGCTTTTAAAATGTTTTTTGAAATAGTTAGCTACTGACCTTCCAGAGATCCTCATTTCATCAATAAATTATTTCAGCAGTAATTCTTAGAAGTTAAAAGATAAATCCATACTGTAGGTAAATTCTACAGAAGAGGGAATAGAATTACAGAGGGATGTAAAGCACTTTTTAAAACTAGTTTTCTTTGGTATTTTTTCACTCCTATGCCAAACTGAACAATCTCAGGAATGGAGCTACTTTATTTAAAAGGAAGCTGTGTCATTCAGATCAAATAATTTAAATTCACTGAGCCTTCTGTCTCTTTTAATTGAAAAATATCAGTAGATTTCAAAGGCTGATGAATATTGGCAATTCACTCATTCAAGTTATTATGGCTAACAGCAATATCTTTCCTTCCAAAATCACTATCAAATGTGCCTGGGGACCCTGGGACTGACTGTGTAGCTAGAGGGAAGGACCTTTCCTGTCTGCACAAATGCCAAGGGCTGGAGGTGTCCCTTCCACAGGATGAGCTTTCTGAGGAGAGGTTAACACATGAGTGGGGAGAGTTTTACAGCCAGAAGTCAGCCCCAGTTCAGGAGTCTAAAGCAAAGCTGCCAGACATGGTTATGCAGGCAAAAAAAAGAAATTTAATATTCTAATCCAGAAGGGCAAAGTACTAATCATGATTGCCTGCAGAAGAAGGAACACTTCGTATATTGCACAATTTTACTTTATTGAAAAAATACATCAGTAATTTTAAGTTACAAAAGCAATTTCAATTCAAGAATCAGCACCTAAACAAAACTTCAGATTTAGTCCTTCACTTCCACATGAATACTGAGTTAAACTTTTTGAGAGCCCTTTTAAACCTTTATCTCCAGTCCTGAACAATTGTACAGCTTTTTTTTTCTTTTTAGAACTGACCCTTTACATTTAAATTGAGAAAGGTACTTTTATACACTGCTCTGTACTGTGACATTTTAGCAATGAGAATGCCAAGGGACATTGACTTTTATTAGAGAAGAACAGCAGCCTTAGAGCCAGGTATGTTTTTCTGGTGTTCCATTTCAGAAAAGTATTTTCATTCTGGCTTAGCATTCCGAATGCAATTGGGAAATTTTCACATAAGTGGGGAAAAAAGAGATCTTAGGTTGTGTTTCAGCTTTATTTCTTCTACTTTATCCCCCTCTGTTTTGGCCTGTGCCCGGCCAGGGAGCTCACCAGGGAAGCTGTGATCTCCAGTGTTACAATTCCTAACTCCATAGGGCTTAATTCTTCTGTAGCATGTATTCACCTCATAATTTTGAAATATTTGAGATAAGGTTTCCCCTAAGATAATGCAGATCTTTTGCAGTTACAGTTTATTTCAGGAAATCAAAGCAATGCATTCATCTGGATCTCTGACAGATAGTCCTGACTGTTTTCTGGTGAGAACAGTAGATCAAGAAAAAAAGATTCAAATATGATCCAACATGATTCAATACTCCCTGCCCTAATTCCATGCCACTTGAAACAAAACAAAACAAAAATACCTATTCTGCCCACTAAAAAGCAGTGTAATTTGTATGAGGGCTTCACCATCCCATTACTTTCTGGTGGATCTTGGGCATCTGAGGATGTAGTGATCTGCACACACTTACCCTGTGAACATCTGAAAACTACACATATACTTGACTTGCATTGACTAAATTAAAAACAGTGTGAGTGCAGGTTTCAGGACTAGGCTTGAGGAGTTCCACAGAAGAAAGTTCATCAACCTTTGAAAAGTTTTCCATCCTTTTTCAGTTTGAGAGAGGAGGATTTTGATGTACACCTTTCAAAAGGGATCACTAAATTACAAGTAACATTTCCCTTGTTTGAATGATGAGATGTTCCTGTTACCTGTAATCAATATTTTGAAAACCAGCTTCTTTATTACAAAGCTCTTCTGTCTCTCTCCAAGCCTTTCAAAATCAAGCTGCAAACATACAACTGCTTGCTGTCCTAAGTTAATAGGAACAGGAGATACCTTTTAATTCTAATTTTCATAAAGTTTTATAGTAAATAATGGAGAGGGAAATCTTAAATGTTTATTCCTTAAATGATTTTATAGGCTATGTAGTCACAGGAACAATAATTAATTTAAAAAGACATATCACACTAGGTCAGTAACAATTTTTATTAGCTGAAACTAAAGCAATTAATAACAATAATTTAAATAAGTAAATAAATAATGTATGATGAAATTCTGCCACCATTGGTCACATGGATTAGTATCATTTCCCTCAGAAAGTTTGCTACTATGGGACAAACTACACTACAATTATTCCCTGTTCTGCATTATCCTTGTTGGCAAAAACCAAGAAAATATTCAATCACTTTTGATACACAAACGCAGGCACCTCTATGCTGTACTGCAGCAGGATTTTAGAAACAACCACCTCTACCTCTTACTAGGAGGCCTGTGAGCGACAACAGCTTCAAATATAGGAAAGCTGAGGAAATGCCCTAACTGAAAATCTTTGTGTCTCTTTAATTGAATAAATTTGTAAAAAGTGAGAAATGTGAGAAGAGCTGTAAAGATTCAGCTGCTTATTAAAAACTGATGAGTTACAGAGCTCATGTAAAAAAAAAAGTATATGAGAGCATCTCAATTCCTTCTATTTCTGCTGCCTCTGCAGTGAAAACCAGACTTCAGTTCTCACTTGGATATGAGGAATGTGACAGGAGCTCAGTCCCATGGACCTCTGGTCAGATGCAACATCTGTAAGCAAAATTTCAAGCTACTTATTTTGAATGTTTAGATATTCATTCTTGGTTTTCAAGGTGAAAATAAGTTTTGTTTAAAGTAGGGTGATTTCCCAAGAGCAGTGCCTGAACAAATCCCAGCACTTCAGAACTTGTACTGTGTCTCTACTCCATCAAGAACCGTGGTCTCTGGGGAATGAAGACCAGCCTAGAGATGTGTTTCACAGATGATGCATATTGTGAAGAATGGTGCATTAGCAGAAAGCATTACCTCCACAGTCAACATCATTACAGACACACTGAGATTGCCAGGTATACTGTGTAAAGCCAAAATGTTCTCACCTAAATCACCTCATTTTCATTACATTTCTGCTTGCTGACAAGCTTTGTTGAAAAATTCTTTTCATACCTTGAAAACAAGAGGTTGTAGCAGAGTTCAGAAATAGCTTATAAATAAGATGCTGAAGTGCCTAGGCCCTAGCAAAATGGATGTATTAAAGCAAAGTTCTGTGAGAAAAAAAAAAAAATCCGTTTTGTAAAAAAAAAAACAAACCCTAAACATTTGCAAAATCTCTTCTTTCCATATGGTTTAACATATCTTGTATCCAGACATGCTCAAAAGGTGTCAAAAATTACTATTGTGGGCATATTATACAACTTGGCTGTTATATGTTTAACCTCAAGAAAAGAAAGACTCTGAGAATGAGAAGTGAGTAAGATTTTGAGGTACATCAACTCGAAGTCACAAGACATCTGGGAATGTTCACACACACACACAGAGCACGCCCCAAAATCACTACTTTGCAAAGTCCAACTGCCATGCTAGAAATCACCACGATGAGAACTGAATTCCTTGTGCAGAGTTCCTAGCTGCTTTTGGAAAATGTGTGTGCTAGGGAGACCAGAACCCCTCTGTAGCACCTCAGGGTCCTCACAAAGAATTGTGGTTTACTTTTCTACTTGTGCAGAAACCTTTGCATCACACTTGGTGTGCTCAATAAAGATCTCCTCAGCTCTAGCTGCATCTTGTCCCAGGTTCTCACCAGCAAAGACAGTTAAACATAGTATGACATTTCACAGAAGTGTGGTGCAGTGCTTCCCCAACTCCTAACATGCTGTCCGCCGAAATGATGAACTTCCCACGCCTACCCCAAAATCTGCTGACATGAATTCTTTTTGAGAGATATTTGTACCACCTCCTCCATCCTGTTCTTGTACATGGTAGAGAACAGGCTAGACTTGCCTGCTTCACTCTGCAGATCAGCATCTACTGTGTCTGCCTCCAACAACTCTGAGACACCCTAATTAAGTTTACATAAGTGTCTTCCAGATAATTTACCAACGAGCCACTGTTTCTCACTTGCAATTTCTATTGTGTCTACAGCACNTTTTCAAACAGGGATTGTCACCTGAAATACACTGAGCTCCCCACTGCTGCAGTACTAGCTCTTTGCAGAAGCACTGGCTAATCAAAACTTGTTTGGATAAAATGAGAATGTAGTTACTTCTGTGAAATTCTAGAGCTGTGGATAACAAAAAGAGCTTTGGTAAGCTTTTCCTGTGACTGCAATAGAAGCACTTTAACTTGACAGTATAATGTCACAGTCTGATCCACATAATCTATCCCAGCCTAATGCTGTTTTTAATATTTAGTCATCATGCAAATGGGTAGTGACAAATTTCATCAATATAATGAGTCTTGCTACTGAGACTACAGAAAGTAAATCACCTTGGGTTTAATATTTTTTTCTATATTACTTTGGATATAATATATAATAAATTACAGTATAAAGAACACTTTATAATAATTTGCAATTAGATTCCCATAGACTCAAGANCTTCCCTAACAGCCCATCCCTTCTTTGGCATCCAGTTCAGGGCTACCTGGGTAAGTCAAGGTTTCTGCACTACCTTAGCTCTGCCCATTTACAGGCAAGCAAAAATAGCATAATATTGTATCAATTTTTAAGCAAAATGGCTAAACATTAACTGATTGTACACTGTGGGGTCTGGTATAACAAGCATTAACTTTTATTTTACATTCTTCATGTTTTCCCATTTAATAATTTCCCACACCCAAGGACACCCATTTCCAGCTGCTCAGGACTAGTCAGCTTTTACATTTCTTTGGGGTTACGAAAGCAACTGGGCATTGGGGAGGGCATTGATTTCTCCNTCATGTTTTCCCATTTAATAATTTCCCACCACACCAAGGCATGTTGTCCAAGATTTAGTGCCTGCCCTAATGTGGCAAATTAAGGAGTTCTGGACAGGTTACAGATAGAGTAACTGCTGTGTCTGAATGTGTTTGACAAGTGCATAAAAATCTTGAAGAAACATTTGTGTGTACCATCTTAATGGCCTATCCATCCAACTAGATTAAACTCTGACATTTAACCTACTGGCTTTAAGTGCTGTTTACTCTGGAGAAAGCCCACCAGTAACTTATCCAGCATTCATTGAACAGGAATGTATGGTGAAAAAAATCACTTATAAATAAAGTTGTACTGCAGTATTTGCAGATCTGTTGCCATGCCACCAGCAGTAAAGGATTTTTTTTTATCCAGCCAATAACTGTTACAGGAAAAGTTTAGTCTGTGACTGGTGCACTTGAATGAAAAGTTATTTTTAACAGTTCAGACCATAGCTTTTCTACTGGTTTACCAATTAAAATGCTAATTACCGAAGTCTTTGAGGATATCTTTTTTAATACTAACATTTCATAATAAGTTATCCCCAGAGAACTATGAAAACTGTTAAAATCCTGGTACTAATTCATACAGAATCC
>VZUA01047313.1:1533-11703 GCA_013401035.1 Horornis vulcanius
CTCCTGCTGTCACCAAACCCTTGCCACTGGTTTGCCACTGGATTGTCACTGGTTTGTGTCTGCTTTGTCACTGGTTTGCCACTGGATTGTCACTGGTTTGTCACTGGTTTGTCACTGGTTTGTCTCTGGTTTGTCTCTGGTTTGCTACTGGATTGTCACTGCTTTGTGTCTGCTTTGTCACTGCTTTGTCACTGCTTTTTCTCTGGTTTGTCACTGATTTGTCACTGGTTTGTCACTGGATTGTCTCTGCTTTGTCTCGGGTTTGTCTCGGGTTTGTCTCTGGTTTTCTGTGTCTGTGTGAGCTGCAGGAGTCCAGCACAGGTAAGAATTACAGGATGTTCTTGATGCCATTTCTGCTGTCTCCTGGCCTTGGGGACATTACAGATCCAGTGGTGGGGTTGGTTTCTGTTGGTTTCTGGCAGGGCCAGGAGCTGGACTCAATGATCCTGATGGATCTCTCCCAGATGAGGATATTTGTGATTCTATTCCATAATTCCTGCTGGAATTTAGGAGCAGTTTGTGCCTCCTGTGCTGTCAGCACCTGGTGGAACATCAAGGCAGCAGCATTTTCACCATTTCCCCCTCAATAAACTAAACAGGACTGAAAAGGTTTCACTGTTTGGGGGAGCACCCAAAAAGAGCAAGAAATCCGTGATTCATTCAGCCAGGATGCACTGGAGAATTGGAATTCCATCAGTAAGTTATGGAAAAGTTTGGGAAGTAACAGAGCTCTGGAAGCTCCACTCTGAGCTGTGCTTTTCACTTTGCAGCACTGGGAAGGAAACACCAGCCTGGGTTGATTATTCGAGGGTAAACCCATGGAAATGGGGATCTGGGCTGTTCCTTTGTCCAACAGGAAAAATATCCAGGATTTCTGTACTCTGGAACAACGTGCTGGCCTAAATAAGGAAGAGAAGGGGCTGTCAAAGCCTCAGAAATCAGGATTTTGGGAACAGGCAGTGATGCAGGGTGTGAGAGTTTGCACATTTGAACATTTGATTTTGGGTTGGAGGCTCCCAAAACACAACCCCATCCCTCCTCATCCCTGGCAGCAAGGGCTGGGCAGAGCCTGGCAGTGCAGAGGGACCTCTGCTCACGGGGATTTTGGTTGTGTGCAAGCAGTGCCTGTGGGGTCTCCTCTGGATGAACCTGGAGGAATGGAAAATTCCCAAAAAAACCCCAGGGAATTCCCCCTGGCTGGGCAGGGGAAGGCAGGCAGCAGCTGGAGAGCAGAGCTGGAGATTTCACTCCTTCAGCAATTTGTATGAATTATTTTCCTGGCTTTAATTGCTGTTATTTTAGTCTCAGTTCTATTTTAATCCAGTTGCAAAAGCAATAAATCTCTATTTTCAGCGTGATTATCGCTCAGGAGGAGCCCATCACAAATGCAAACAGGATGTGATAAATCAGATTTACTTCTCCTTTTTTTCTTTTCAATTTTCCCTCTGCTCCAACACTTGCCTGTGATAAATCCTTGTAAGCAGGAGGATTTCCCTGGGCTTTTCTGTGGGATAACAAAGCTTCCCAGGATTCTTTTTTTTTTTTTTTTCTGGAAAACAGAACAAGGAATATTAAATTTGATGTTGTGGGAGGAAAATCAAGACAAGCACAGAGAAAAAGGGAAGAGTTTTTTTATTCTGGGGTGATTTCTGCTGTGCTTGGTGAAGGATTTCATGCTGTGGTCCCTGACATCAGCTTAGATCATCTACAACTGTCAGAATTGACTTATTTTAATTTTTAAATTTAATTTAAATTTTTTTTTAAAATTTTATTTCATTTTATTTATTTTCATTTACTTTTCACTATGGCCTCAACTTCCACTGCTTCTGCTGAGCCCAAAGTCACTTGTGAGTTGTTCCATTTGGTTAAGACAAACTCATTAATTTTCCTTCAGACTAAGAAAAGCCAATTTCACTTTCATAAGTCACTTTCTGATCACTTCACAGCACCAGATCAGCACAGATTGATTTTAAAATAAACCTTGGTTTTTTGCTCTTCATTTCTAGCTCGGATTTTTTTTTCTTTTTTTTACTTTAAAATCCTTTGTAAAATATCAATAAATTTTATCAGGCATTTTATGAATTGTCTTAGAACTCTACCCTGGAGCCTCTTGCTCATGTTAAGGTGATTTTCCTACAGCCTGAAGGTGATTGAAGTCAATAAAAGTTCTTTACACTGTGTAGGTGAGCAAGAGATTTCTCAGATCTTGCACTGGAAATTTTCTCAGACCTTGTGAGAAATAGAAATATAAAATTAATACACAGAAATTCTGAAGGGTGTTTGTAAGTGGCAGTGAGAGGGTGATTGCTAAAAAGCAAAGAATCAGCAAAGTTTGTTAGATGAATAAAAATTAATAAAAGACCTAATAAAATTAATTTAATTAATAAAAAATGTAAAACTGGAGGAGTCTCAGCTGCTCTTCTTGTGGATGAACTTTGAATTAACTGCAACCTGTGTCACAGGTAGAGATGACAGCAAATAATCTGATGAAGTTAGCAGGACAATTCTCTTTGAATCCTCCACCTCACCTCTCCTTCACTCCCTGGGAAATTCTTCATGAATTTAAATCAAACTCTTTCAAGGGTTTAACTGGCAGAGCTGAGGGTGGCAGCTTTGGCAGATGGCTAACCCTGGTCATCAAGTCATGAACATCCACCCAAAAATGTCTTTTTCTTTGCCTCCTTGCACAGTTTTTGATTATTTCAGTCCTGCTGACAGCAGCACCCTCCGTTTTCTGAGCTAGTGCACTCACAGCTAGCATGAGACATTTTTTTCTTCCCTATGACCAAGTTTCCCTGTCACTTCCACAGCTCTCCTCTTCCTGCATTCCATTTTTCACCAAAATTCCATTTTTTTTTCTCCTGCCCCAAGCTTGCCCTTCCCTGAGTGCTGCAGTTGACATTTTCTGTACCAGTTCACCTCCCTTTGGTTTGGGCACCAAAATAATGATGCTGTGCTGAAAATAAAAACCCTTCCAAGTCCCATTTCGTCCCTTTTTGGGTTGACGCTCAGTCCTTTTTCCCCTCTAGAGAGGAAATAATGCCAATAACTCCCCCTGGGCAGGGGGCCCTGGGTGCCTGCAGGGTCAGGAGGGATTTGTGCTCCTTTCAGCCTCTCCTGCAAGCTCCTTCCCCCCCCCGCACCCATTTTCCTGCACATTTTTCACCCTGGGACAGGTGATGCTCTCAGGTGAAGGTCAGGTGCCTCTCCTGCCTTTTTCTTGAAGGAAGAAGCTCTCAAATAAAGACAAATTAGTCTGGTATCACCTCCCAGTTTCCATTTATCCTCTTATGTTTGCTCTGGCTTTCTGGCTCGTCATTTTTCATGTAATAACCCTTCTGCCTTTCAAATAATGCTGGAACCATCCAGAAAACTTGGGAGTTAAAGCACATAAAACATGCAGCAGCTATGGAATGTGTCTATAAAATGAAATAGTGCCAGGGCATAGCCAGAGCCACCAGAACTGAACTGGTCTGCACTGGAATGAATCACGGAATCCCAGACTGGTTTGGGTGGAAGGGACCTTTAAAAAAATCTCTTTATTCCACCCCTGCCATGAGCAGGGACATCCCAGGCTGCTCCAAGCCAAACTTGTGACTGATCCCCACCTGGGCACCCAGAGCAGAGCACAGAGAGGAGGTAAGGAAAGGAAAATCACCCTGAAACATCATCTTTAACACCAAATAAACATCTGGCTGTGCAATAAAAACCAAGGCTGGATTGTAGCTGTGGGGGATCCCGCTGGGGGCCTGATGCTGTTTGGACCCCCATAAATTTTTGTGGAATAAAAATCATCCAGCACAAGGAGGGAATTCTTGATGAAAGAAGGATTTCATTAAGTGCTAATGGAAGGGGGAAACGACAACGTGAAAAAAAAAAAAAATAAAACCTCGGAAAGAATAAAAATGAAGGATGAGGAGCTGAGTGCTGCCCTGGAGATGAGGAGGTGGCAGCTGCAATGAGGCAATAATGGCTCTGCGGGTGCCTCGGGCCCTCGCAGCGACTCTCTCCAGATAATTCACTGTTAATTAACTTTCCCTTTCCCCAGAGGATCTCAGCGTCCAGCTGGTTTTAGACCTAGCAAGAAAATCGGGTTTAATTCTCTTTCCTGGGTTTAAAGTCACGAGTGGGAGGTGAGGCTGAGGCGAGGGGCAGACCTGGGATTTCTCTCCAGCCTGAGTTGGTTGTGAGGGAATTTTTTGGAATAAAAAGGAGTCTGTGCTGTTCTGGAGTCACTCAAAGCAAAACTCTGGTAACACAAAGAAAAAGATTTACATCCCTCTGAATTGTATGTTCTTATTGTCCTTGGCTGCAATGCTTGGGCTTTGTTTAAGTGATGCTAAAGGCTTGTTTGAGGAACAAATTTTGGGAGTACTCGGTGAGGCTGAGCCCTGGGAATTCAACACTTCACATTTCCTTTTCTGCTGGGAACACTTTTGTGGTTTGTTTTTTGCCTTTTATTTTTTAAAGCACACCACACATAACTCCATATTTGACATGGATTTTAAAGAGAAATCGTTCTCTGTCCATACTTTGGACAGGGCTCATCCCAACAGCTGAATTCTGTTCCTTGCTGAGGCTGAAATGAGATGCTTGGGGCCACCTCTTGGGTTTGCATTTTGCTCACCTTAAAGCTCATCCCATTCCATGGCAGGGACCCCTCCCACTGTCCCAGGCTGCTCCAGCCCCAGTGTCCAGCCTGGCCTTGGGCACTGCCAGGGATCCAGGGGCAGCCACAGCTGCTCTGGGAATTCCAGCCCAGCCCCTCCCCACCTTCCCAGGGAACAATTCCTGCCCAAATCCCATCTAAATCTTCCCACTTTCAGTTTAAAGCCATTCCCTGTGTCCTGTCCCTCCATCCCTTGTCCCCAGCCCCTCTCCAGCTCTCCTGGGGCCCCTTCAGGCCCTGCCAGGGGCTCTGAGCTCGCCCTGGAGCTTCTCCTCTTCAGGACCGATTTTATCCCCCTTAAGCTTGGAATTTTTGGAAAAACACAAATAAGCCCAAACCATTCCATTGGAGCTGAACATATTTTGTTGGAGTTAATTTATGAGTTCATTAACTCATTTGGAATATTTAAATAATAGTAATTTAAATAATGTCTATCACATTATTCAGAATATATTTTCGTATCTTACCCTAAACCCCCTTCTTTGAAAGTGGATCCTTTTTAATTGATGGAGAGACTCTTCCCCTCTGGTCCCATCTTGGATTTCAGCTCCATTGGAAGCTGGGAGGTTTTTACTGCTCAAAGGATAAAGAGATCCCTGCCCTGTCCTGCCACTGACAAATTGAGCCCTTTTATTTGTCAGACTTCCAACAGAAACCTGCCTGCCACATCCAGGAAGGAATGCTCAATATTCCCCTCTAAAAAGGGATTTGGAGGAAGCAGAATCCCTGCAGGCAAATTCCCCATCCCTGCCCAGCACCTGGCACTGGGGGAGGAGGAGGCTCAGCCCCTGGACAAAAGCACCAGTGAAACATTTCTATTCCAAGTTTATATTCCAAGATGTGTCCCACATTTGTTTATGGAAGTTTTAGGCTGCTGTGCCACAAAAATGAACTTTTTAAGTGCTGAAAATGCAGGAGTTTAATTTTTGCCAGCTGTAATTAAATCACTGAAATGATTTATCCACTCTGTGATCACATCTGAGGGATCTTTTCTCCCAACCTGGGGAAATAAAACCCACAGATGAGAAGGAGAATGCTCTTAGCCTGAGTGAGCACTAACAAGGAGCTCCAGCTGCTTGTGATTTCCAGGAGAGGAAAACCCAAACTGAATCCTTCTTCAAGCTGCTCTGTCACTTCCAGATGAACATATTTGCATCAGAATTCATCTCAGGCACGGGTCTGTGTACAAAAAGTGTGTTTGTATCTCAATTTTTTGGGTTTCAGAATTGCCAGGGACTATTTTCTGTGTGATCCAGTTCTGCAGCCTTGCCAGGTTGGGACTTCAGAGCTTCCCAGAGAGAGAGAGAAAAAAAAAATAATTTCCTCTTGAAATTGTTTTGGACAGGTGTAATAAATCACTAAAATGATGGAATCAACCTCTGGGCTTCATCCTTGCAAGTCCATGCCAGGGAAGGTTTCTTGGAATAAGTGATGACATCTTCCTTAGAGAAAAGAGGGATGAAGTGAATTATCCACAGGAAAGGTCAATGCTCTGGTCCCAGGCTCTGCTTTAAAAATCTTTTTGAGGAAAACCAAAATGTGCTGCCCTTTTAAAGTCCTTTCTTACACCTGACCCCATTTACCTGCTGCACCCTCTTTGATTTAGGATTGGAATAGGAATTCTTAAGGAATAGGAATCCTCTTGGATTCTCTCCTGCATCTTGTATTTTCCCATCAGCCTTACCTGTGCAATAAATAGCCTAAAAACTGTTCTCAAGCTGCATTTCATTAAAAAATAGCTGAATATTCCCCCCAGAATGAACCAGAAGCTGCAGCTCCTTCTCCTTTGTTTTCAGTAATGGAAGTTATTTCCAGATTAGAAGCAGTCACCCTCTGGCTGCAGAGGAATAATTTGAATTCCCCCTCGCTGGCAGGATCCTTTCCCATCTGTGGGCTGATTTCATTCATTATCTCATATTAAACCCAGAGGTGTTATTAAAATCCAATATAATTTCAGATCTGCAGGGAGCTCTGAGATAGTTGTAAGGGAGGAGGCTGAAAATAACATTTAAAGCTTCATTGATGTGGCCCTTTCCATGTGGCTTTGAATCATATTTTCGTGTTTTCTCACCTGTGCAAAGTGCTGGAAAAATGAAAATAATTTCAGAATGCAGGAAATGTGGGCACTTGAGCAAGCCTGAGCTTGTGAGGGCAGGACAGAGGGAGCAGAGTGAAGGGGGAGGAGGGGCTGGGGAACTCCTGAGGTGGAATCAGAGAGCAAAATCTGAGGCCCCAGGAAGGACAAACAGAGCTGGATGGTGATGGAGCCTCAGCTTTCTTCCCTCTATTAAAGCCTGAGAAAGAGCAATTGATGTGCTGAGAAACCTCCTTTATCAATGAAATTTTGGCTTTCAGACAGCCCCAGCCAGCAGCAGGGTCCTTCCTGTGGGCACTTGGGTGGGTTCTGCTTCATTTTCTTGGAGATTTAACAAAGGCAGCACAGAACTGATGGTATCTACCACTGATATATATTCTTTCTTGCTAATACCCAGGGAAGAAATAATCATGTTTATAAAATATTTTTGAGTGATACAGTTCTGTTCTTGGTTGAGATGATGGTTTTGCTCACACTTGTATTGATCAAGAAATGTAAGTGAACGTTGCCTTGGTTACCTTTGCAAAACTCAGTATTTTTATCCTTGTTTGTCAGATTTGGGCTGTATAAAATCCCATTTTCTTTTATAATCTGTATTTCTGACCATTATTAACCAATAACTTTGTAATTTCTGATTCATTTTTCTAAAAATATTGTATTTTCACTTTCCTCTGGGCTTTTTTGGGGGGCAAGTCTCCTCTTATTATATATTATATAACATAATAACCAGAAATTAGCCAAAAACTTTTCCTAGGAACCCACCACTCTATTCCACTCCTCTGCTCATTCCCACAGAGCTGGGAATGTCAATTAGAGCTTTAAAATTAATGTAATTTGGGAAATACTTATGCTTTTTTGTGAGTCTTAAGGAGGAGAAATAAAATACTCCTTGGCACGTAGAGTTGGGAAAGTTCTCCCTGTCCCTCCCACCTTTATCGCTGTCCACTTTTCATCCAAATAAATCAGGAATGCAAAGCCAAGGAATCCTAGGAAGGAGCCTGCTGCCCTCTCACGGCTCCCGGAGCAAACAGCCGGGAGGAAAAGGGGAATAAAAATCCGGGAGGAAAAGGGGAATAAAAATCCGGGAGGAAAAGGGGAATAAAAATCCGGCAGGAAAAGGGGAATAAAAATCCGGGAGGAAAAGGGGAATAAAAATCGGGGAGGAAAAGGGGAATAAAAAGCCAGGAGGATCCTCCTTTCGAGGCACAGCAGCACAACCAGGACAGAGCAGGAGGGGATAAATCCATGTCCTGAGTTATTCCAGGGAATGCTGTTTGGTGGGATTTTATTTCCTGATTTTTCAGCTCCTTCTCTTCCAAGAGGTTGTTTTGATGTGGTTTGGGCACCACAGGAATTGCTTCTCCAGCAGAAAATTCCTGAATTCCTGGAAATCCCATTAATTCCCTGGGATAATTGGGTGATTCAGGAATTCTGTGTCCCATCCCTGGAAGTGTCCAAGGTTGAGTTGGATAATGAGATAACAAAGGTCAGATATCAGGAACTGCCTGGATTTGGAAGCTCCTGCTCTAAATCAAAGTACAAAATAAGAAAACTCTGGAATTCCCCATGTCCTGGAAGGGGAAAAAAGGCTGTTCAGGAGCCATCCAGGACAGGGATGAACAGCAGGAATTCAAACTGTCCAGGAATCTGCTGAACCAAAAGCTCAGCAGGAGGATTGTGCATCCCCATTACAGCCACTTCCAGGCTGAAGGAAGGGGGAAAAATGGGAAAAGGGGAAAAAAAAAAATAAAGTTAAAAGAGAAAAGGAGGGGAAAAAAAATATGCAATCTGATCCAGGCCTGCATGAAGTTTTAGGGGCTCAGAGAGGGATTGGCTCTTGGCAAGCAGGGAATGAGTGGGGCTGTGCTGGGAGCACTTCAGCCCTCGGTGAGCAGCAGCTCCCCCCCAGGTGCAGAGAAGCTGGCACTGCCAGCCTGATGCTCTCCTGGAAGGAGAATCGAGCCCAGCTCATGGCAGAGGGTGATCCCCCACATTCCTCCCTCGCCGAGGCGCTGCTTTCCCCGGAGCTGTGTCCGGGCAGCTCAGGGAAGGATCCTGCCCCAAAGTGCCCGAGGGGTGATTCCCCTCCACCACCCCGGCCCCAGCCGCTCCTGCCCCTGTGCCCCGGGTCAGAAATGCTGAAAGCTGAGCTGGACTGGGGGGAACAAGGGGGGATTATCCAGCAGGGCACCCCCAGCTCCCTTCTGCTCCCTCTCTTCCCCCTTTTTCTCCCCCAATGAGGCAATCCCTCACTCCCAGGCTGAGCTGTCCAGAAGGGTGGCTCTGACTCAATAAGTGACTGATTTTCCTCTGGCTGAATAAATCACTTGGATGCTTCTGCTGAAGTGCTCCTGATTGAATTGCAGGGTTTAAAATAAACATAAAGAGCATTAACTGGGCCATGCATCCTCACCTTGCTTTCTGCAGGGGCACAGGACAAGGAGGGGTGGCTTTAGATTAAAGAGGGGAGATTTAAGTTATATATTAGGAGGAAATCTTTCCCTGGGAGGGAGCTGAGGCACTGGCACAGGTTCCCAGAGAAGCTGGGGCTGCCCCTGGATCCCTGGAAGTGCCCAAGGGTTTGGACCACCCTGGGACAGTGGAAGCTGTCCCTGCCCATGGAATGAGATGAATTTTAAGCTCCCCTTCCACCCTAACCATCCTCTAATTCTGGGATTTTATTTATACCTATATAAATCTATACATCTATATAGATTATTTTAACTTTCTAATTCCCTCTCGAAGTTTCACACTGGACACAAGTGACACCACACAGCAGAAATGCTGAATAAAGGCAGCTTTTTCCTTGAAACCACAGAGGATCCTCAATTCCTGGTAAATTAACAGTCACCCTAACGTTTAGCAGCAGCTGAAAACATTTAATAAGACACACTGCAAAGCCCCAGGCAGGCAAATGCAATAATTTCTGATGTGAGCACAGCTCCTCGACAGCACAGCAGAGCTGGTTAATTCACAATTATAGGAAAAAAAAAACCAAACAAAAACCAAACCAAACCAAGAGGCAGTGCAGCTTTGCTGTTACCCAGAGGCAGAGGCTGAGTCAATAAAAGCAATCCCTGTCCCCCAGGAGCAATTCCACTAAAGAGCCAGCAGCTCCTGCTGCTTAAAAATCCCTGCTGGTGGCAGAGCTGCTGGAATTGCCAATCAATGTTCTAAATCCAGCCCAGGATCACAGACACAGCCAATGATTTCTGCTACAGGGGTATCAGAGAGCTGGAAATAAATATCCCTGTGGCTGCCCTGGGGTGGGGGGTGAAAGGGAGGAGAGCCTGAAACCAGGAGCAAATAAAGCACACAGGGGTTTGGGGTTGGGAGGAACCCTAAACTCATCCAATTCCAGGGGCAGGGACACTTCCTGCTGTCCCAGGATGCTCCAGCCTGGCCT
>VZUA01047315.1:0-22115 GCA_013401035.1 Horornis vulcanius
GTTTTGCTTTCAAACCAACACAACCTGATATCTTGTTAATTGTTTCCCCAGGGTTACCTGGGGTGGTGGCAGAGCAGGTGAAGGAGACCAGAATCCCACCTGTGTGTGCTGCCCATGCCAGGGAAGAGACAACCCTGGTCCCTGTGCAGCATCAGGAGCCATTCTTGTCAGATAGCATCTTTATCTGTGCAGGATTTGCCTCTCTCTCTACTAACCTGGGACACCTTGCCAGCAAATTCAACTACTTCCAATTTCTACTATTTTTTTTTTTTACACACTTGATAGCTTTCCAAGATGTAAACTTTCACTGATTACGCCCTCAGCAATATTCACGATTTTTTTTTTTTTACTTTGAAAAAAATTCCTGCTACTCGAATTGTAGTTTTTAGTTTATAAGAAACTAGGTATTATTAATAAAAAATAGGTGCTTAACTAGATACTATTTTTGAAAAGTAGTAGCTAAGTATTTCAGTGATGCATTAAAAGTGTTTTCAAGAGCATCTCAATACAAAAATCATTAAATCCATAGAAATATTATCTACAGATAGTTTTTCTATCTACAATTAATACAAATTATTTTTCTGAACTGTAGGTGATGCCTTCATTGTTCAAAGAGCATAAAACTAAAGACAGCATGCATCAAGGTAAAGATGTCAGTGTGGCCTTTGATTAAACTCTTTGACAATAATCTGTTTATCTTAGAAACATCAAGGATGAGCAGGTCCTGCCATGGCAAGATGTTGTCTGACACTGTAGAAGCAAATGACCATGACTGCTTGGGAACACACATGCTTGAGGATGGCCCAGAGAATGGACACTGACCACTGCTGCAGGCCACTCTGTCCCACAGAAATCTGGGTGATGGTTTCCTCATGCACCATCTGGTAATCTCTGGGGAGGAAGGCTGAGTTATCACAAGTGATTTCAGCCTGAGTGACATACAGAGGTCTCAGGCTGTCAGTGCTAAAATGTCTTCAAAATATTTGATAATTATAGATGACAATCTCCTAACTCAAAAAAGCGTTGCATTTGGCACAGGAGAAATCTGTATTTGACCTTCTCCTGATAGGGAGAGATATGTTTCTAAGAACTGAAAATGAGTTATTTTCCTGGGTATAATTAATTCTGACTGGACTACGAGACAATTTACACTTGTCTTTGTAATGGAGGGCAGATTGGTAACAGCAGGTGCTCCAGGGTAGTAGATGAAATATAATAAAATTTGGTGGAAATTGAAGCTATTTCACACTGAAAAAGTAGTGCTTTTTCTGGTGAAAGGGAATTTAATTCTGGGACCAATTTGCAGAAGAGTTGTGTTCAAGTCATTATAATTGGAAACACAGCCAGATTTGTCTCTCTGAATTCTGTTCTCTGGATCCCACAGCTACAGGACTTGTGGCAGAACCTTCTTTAGACAAAAATTATGTTAAAGGGGAAGCAAGAGCTGTAACAAATGGGGGAGTGTTTTTCTGGTGCTCTTTTGCACTGGTGCAGTCCCTGAAAGGAGATCCTTTCTTGGTCGTGGGCTTATTTGGAGTGACAGGTTTTCATTACAGCTTTGTCTTTATGGATGCTGGGTGCCTCAGAGCCCTGTCTTGTGATGGTTAGGTGTAATCTGGCAGTGCCCAGAGGCCAAATTGACATTTTCCCCCTCTTTTTGGGCCCCTCAGAGCCAAGGGAAATCCCTTTAGGCCCAAAGTTTGTCAGCTGGGGTTACAGCGTGTGCCTGGAGCAGGTACTGCACCTGGGACAGACAAGGATGGCTTCAGGCCTTCATTTTTAAAGTAACTTCTCAGGATTATTTTCCTCAGGGGGAAAGTGCAGCACTTTGCTTAAGGACAATCTTTGGAGTGAGATTTCAACTTTATGTGTCTGAGGACACTGGGGGTCAGAGCAATGTTTAATTAGATCCAAGTGACAAATGTTGCAGTTTCAGTGGCATTGCATTTATTTCCAGCAGCAGAGTTTTGACCCCTAATTTGGAGGAAAAGGGGAGGGTTTTTGCCTTCAAGATTACTTGGCTAATGCACCAGAATCAGACTATGAGGCATATTGTTATGTACTTGCTTGTGCTTTAATTATTGCTAATTATTAGCTTGCACACTATGTAACAGTACCACTCTCCAGTTTATCCCTGCTGTCTTGGAGAAGAAGCACCAGTTAGTGCCTTTACTGGTAACTACTGCCTCAAAAAGGAAATCTTTGGGATACACAGACAGACTTGAGATTTTCAGTGTGTTTAGCAGGAAACTGCCTCAGAGAAAGTGCAAGGAGAGAAAGCCATGAAGCCAGGGATTGGGCTCTGGTGGAGGTGGAAATAGAAAAATGGATTTTCAAATGGTTATCAAGCTGCTCCATGTCCTTAGATGAGTTAGCAGGGGGTGATGGCACACACACTGTACGACTTCTGGTAGGGAGGAATGAAGAGAACATTATTTTACTCTGCAAACCCATTGCAGGTTATTCAGTGTGGTGATGGTCCCAGTACGGCAGGATGGAGAGAGAGCTCCTCTGCCAAGGAGAAACAGCAGGAGCCTGGCTTGCTCCAGTTGAGTTAGATAAGCCACCCTGTGAAAGGTGTCAGGCTGTGCCTTACACAGGCCTGAGAAAAGCACCAATAGCTCTTCTGAAGCCAGAGGCAACAAAAGCCACACAATCATCACATGCTTGGTTACCCCCACAGGACCTAGTCATACTCCTGGCTGCATGTTGCCTGCAAGAAAACTGCCTGGCCAGTCTGGATGGAGAGAAGGAGGGGTATAAATGTTCCTAAAAGACTTCCCTCCATGCAACTCATCACCAGCAAACACTTGGGTTTTTTGCAAGAATGGATTGCAATCTATTCACATTCTGCTGCATTAAATTAACATGACAGATTAGCTCACAGCAATGGCTCATTGCAGGGGAAGATGTCTGGAACAGCTAGCTGGGAGCAAAGTTCTCTGAAAGTCCTGCAAAAGACTGTCTTTTGACTGGTTTTTAGTGGGGTCCTCTTTATCCCTGACATTTTAGCCTGAAGATACCATGCATTGTTAAGTCCTCCCCCTCTGTGCTTCATCCTGAAAGTCTCATGGCAGCAGAAGAGATGTAAATCAACTCCTACTTGACTGCAATGCATCCATATACTTATCCCTCTTCTTGCTAAACCCTGAGTAGTCTGGAAATTGCTGTGTGTGAAAGAAAAGATGCTTCTGAGATGTAACCAAGCTGTGCTGGTTTCAGGGCAGGGCTTTGCACAGAGATAATTCCCTGTGGTGCAGCAGCAATGGACAATTATCTTCAAGGTAGTAGTTTTACCACCTGATGGAGGCTGTAATTAAGCACAACACCTGCACATAGAGGCTGGGAGAGACTTGTGAAAATACCTTCCAGCAAAGGTTTTTCCACCCATGAGGAAGGAACTGTCTCCTGTGCTTCCCTTTATGTTGTGCAGAGTGGTAGTCACAGAGGGACTGAGGGACCAGAGGACCCATCACTCATGACTTGACACCTTGCATGTGGCAGTGTTGGGATTCATCCTCCTGATGTCTTTTTTTCTGCTCTGTCTTAGCAGTTGCAACAGTGAGGAGCTCTGCTTTCATCCCATTGGAAAAGAGGAGAGTGGAGAGCACGGCTGTGATTACAGCCCTTTCCACTTCTCCAGACCTCTGAAAATGGATCTTTATTAACACTGTTGTCAGTTGTAATGGATTCCTTTTCATTCCCATCACTAAAGCAATTCTGGTGCCTGATCAGTCACATTATTGCCACTTATATTTGGAGCTAATTNGATTCCCTGTGTTTATTTTCTCAGGCGCAGAAAAAGCATCACTCATTGCTGAGCAGAAGCTGCCTCCACCCTCAGCCCTGCTCTTCCCCCACCAGAATGTGGTCTCTCCTCTCTTTTCCTGATCACTTAGGGGCACATGAAGATATCCATCTCAAGAGTAATGAAACTCTACCCTCTGCACACCCCTGAGTGGCTGGTAAGAAGAGACATGGGGAGGTGACATTTTTTCTGTTCTGACACCAGTGTCCTCCAAGGGCTGTCATACCAGCTCAAAGAGCACAGGAGGAGCAGAAATCCGCCCTGGCTCTTGGGCAAGCATTAATTAGCCCATAGCAGATGCACTGACACTTTCTATTCTTTGCTTCAAAAGTCATCATTTCCAAATGCAGGAGGAAAATGAAGACAGGTGAGAGAGGTTGCCCCCAGGCAGCCAACCTTGCAAATAGTGATTTATTTTGGCAGGGGAAAGGAGGAAGAATGGATTTTTCTTTAGGATGTCTGTGTTTAAGAAGAGGATTTGATTTCTTATAGCTCTCCCTTATGTTTCTGGATTTTTAAAACATTTATAAAAGAATAGATATCTAGAACAACAACAAAGTGCTTTTAAACTTGTTTTCTACAGAAACAGGATTAGGATTCAGTGTCTTCTTTCAGCTGAAAGAGTTAAAAAGCCAGTGCCATGCTACAGCCTCAGAGGGAAAAAGGCTGGAATCATAGCCAAATGTTTAATATTTATTAGATGGTCGTTTCTTTTCTCATATTTTTTCAAAGAATAGGACATAAATAAAAGGAAGGGCACATTTCTTTTAAAATTTAAGGGACAAGATGAATTTTACATTTCTGTAGTAACATATGCATTGGTAATGGGTACACAAGGAGCTTCAAAACAATTATAACAATTCAATATTAGAGATCAAAAATATAACAAGGGAGGGGATTCAAGCATGTAATTTGCTCATTGTTCATTTATCAGCCTCAACATGAATATTGTTATGTCTGAGACCTAGACTTGGGGCTGAGTTACACCATGCAGTCATGGAGCCTTCCTTTGAAAAGGGCTGTTTACATTAAAAAAGCAAACAATAACAACAGCAGCATTCTTCTAACTGATCACAGCTGAAGCAAAGCAGTTTTATTTCCAGCAAAAGAAATTTGTTAAGATAATTAGTGGCTGTCTGAGGCATCAAGCTGTGTGTGATAATGAGTTAGGTTATAAATAGTGCCATTAATTCACATGTCCTTCTAACACATGCCACTCCAGTTAATGTACAAATCCCAAATCCCTCAATGCAAAATGCACTAGCCCTCTCATTGAAGTATCTGATGGAGAAGCCTGGTTTGCACGTAGCTGCTGCCTGGTGCTCTGGATCAGGAATAATTACAGGGCAGTGGTCTGCTTCTCAGATAAGAGGCAGAAGTATTTCTGTCACCAGAAAAGAAGGCTTTCCTCACATCCCATGCTGCCTTTTCCAAGGGTTGGGAGGTGTTATGGGGCAGCACATCTCTCTGGGCCCTGCCAGAAGAGGCTGCCCTTACACCAGGATTGGGACACTCCTGCATCCTCTGAAGCCTCTGCTTGTCTTGCAGCATCCCTTGAAATCTTGCTGTCAGGGCCCTGAAGTTAAATACACCTTCTTCAACCCTCTGCTTACCCCACAAGCAGCAACTTTTTTGACCAGGGAAGAATCTATGCTGATGGCAGCTGGCATTTGTCTCTGAGGTCCTGCTGAACAGGGCACTGCAGACAGCTCCTGCATAATGACCCCTTCTCTTGGAGGCAACCTCTGAGGTATCTCTCCTCTTGGAAAAGAAATACTCTTCATGGGGAGCAAAGATGGGTTGCTTGCTGTTCCTGGGGCTCTACAGGAAGAGCCCAACATTATAAATCTTGCTCAGTGTGCACCATTGCCAGTGAACAACCATATACCAGCAGGAAAAGCAAAACACACCAGATTGTTTTTTCCTTTTTCACCATTTTTCTACTAGGCCTCTGAAGAATGCTTACACTTCTGGAAAGTGCCTGGAGAGAGCAGTTATCTTCAACAAATGTGGAGTTCCAGTGAATCCATTCTGCTTCACCCCTGGGACACTCTGGGATGTCAATGCCACAGCCACGTACAGATGGGGCAGCAGCCAAAAGAAAGTGCTGTGGCAATCCACAAACTGCATTTTGTTCTGTGTCAGCATCACATGCAGCCTGAGTAATATTTGTCCTGTTTCCATTTTAAGAGATTGGATGTGCTGGGTGTTTTCAGCAGGCGGGCAAACCATGTCTCTGCAGTACCATGGCTTTTGGTGGTGACAGTTTCCATGGTGTTGGTGTTCCCTCAGTCTCAGAGTGAGCTTAATTATCTCCAAAGATGGTGTTTAAATTGCCCATTTCATTAATAAATTAGACCCTGGTAATTATGGGCTTTTCTAAATAACCTAATAAGGACACTTCTGCTTTGATGAAGGAAGTTTAACTGTAAAAGCAAGATTTACAATGTGCTTACAGGGACTGGGATCAACAGGAATGCCTTGCCTGGAGAATGAAGGTTCTCTCTGCTCTGTACTGCCAAAGCTCTGCTTCCAGATGGGCAAAGGGGCTACTGGTTTAAATGCATTGAAGTCATCAGGTCTCTGAAACACATCAGCATTTGCTTGTGCAGGGAGAGAAGGATGAAGCTCCCTGCTCAGAGTTTGTAGGGGAAAATCTGCTCTGAGTGTTCTTGCCAAGCCAAAATGTAATGATGGTATCATGATATTGACTTAAAAATCATGAGATATGTGGAAAGTAATAGAACTAGAGGGGGTTTTGTGGGTTTGATTTTTTTTTTTCTTTTAGGATTTAAGTCTTCAAAATGCACACACTTAGGCTTTAGTCTGAGCCTTTTGGAGAAGCAAAGGAGATGCTAAGGTACCCCCTGTAATCACCTGCCTCTGGGATCTGCAGCTCCATAAATGGTACCAGGTATCAGAAGACATTTTGGCTTTTGAAATCACAGGAGTTCAGAGCTGGCTTTTCCATGTGCAGCAGGCAGTGTGCTCTCTGTGGTGATGGGGAAATGCTACTGGTGGTGTGCAAGAATATTTTGTGTAATTCCTGGTGCACATGTTCAAAAAAAGAAGCCCTAAATCCATGGCAGAAATGTGTAGAACAGGGATTCAAGTGACCTCCAGGACTAGGAAGAACTCAGGACAAATGGAGTGAAGAAGGAACTGGGCTGTGATTTTTTTTGTGTAGAGGAGCCAAAAATCAACCCAAGGCTCCAAAACCAGTTTTAAATTGCAAATAAACAATGTGTAAAACATCTACAGATACTTCATTGTGTGAAGTTGTGCTCCTAATCTCTGCAAAAATAGCCTGGTTCTGCAAAAAGATTCTGCTGGCTGGCCAGGGCTGGCTTCAATATCTGTGATGGGGTTCTTGTTGGGTTTCTGCAGTGCTGGGATGAAGTTGAGACTGTGCGTTGGCTGATTTTATTCCTGGTCTGACCTCAGCAGCTCTTCCATAGATTAGGTCAGACATTTATCTTTTCAGTGCTTATACCCTGGTCCCCAGGATAGAGCACTTTGCCTTGATGAGAGCCTTCACTCTTCTCATTGCTGTGAGCGCTGCTGGTCCTGGAAGTGGCATAAAGCTTATATATCGCTTTCTCTGGAAGAAATTAAAAGTGGCGGTTTTATATTGGTAGATGTCACACCAACTGGCTTACAAATGTAACATTAATGCCTAAAAAAGGTGATTATCACCTTTATAATTGCTTAATAGCATCATTTTATAGGGAATTACTGACATCATATATTACATTCTTCCCCTACAGTAAATGGTCTCTCTCTGCTGTATTTTATTACTTACTGTAAATTCATTCAAGCAGTGTATTTTGCTTTCAGTAAGGTACCCTCAGTTACTTTTTCTGTCCAGGATAAATTGAGATAAATTTTTCCTGAGCCTGGATTTTGCTCATGGCATCCATCTTTGCCCATGAAAAGTTGCAGTTGGAGCTGAGCAGGGGTTGAGAAATGATAATATTGTACTGCAGAAAATCACAGCTCACCAGTCTGCAGCCAAGCTGTGCACAGAGGCTGCATTGAAGCAGCCAGGAGGTTAAAAGGAATTGAGAAACACAAAGGAATGTTGTGTATTCTCTAATGTTTATACTGATAAAGCAATAAGAACATTACAAGAAAAAGACACTAGTTATTTACCATGGCATTGCAAGATTACACAGAAGCATATAATCACCCCAGGCACCACAGCTTGTCACTAGTTTCCATTTTTGCCCTTAGAGAGTTAAGAATTTATTGCTAGAGTTCTAAAAATGTTTCTAGAATTGTAGAAATGTTGCTAGAGTTATAGAATACTTTTTAGGGGGGCTGGAAGAGAAGATTTCAAATAAAAGATATCTCCATCCCTTTGTTGACAATTCCGTGTTCCCAAGGCTTAGCAAATCTCATAGCTATGACCACTGTGTTGTCAAATTGGATAAAAGCCTTCAGGCTGGCACTGATTGCCTTCCTGCAGAAGTTGTGGAGTCCCTGTGAAAACTGCTTGATTGAAAGCTCTGGTTTCACAGCTCTTATAGTGGGAATAAGGTGTGACCTTGAGGTCGGTTGAGCTTTGCAGTGGCTCTGAGGAAACCTGCCTGTGGTGATGAAGTCTCCATATTTCCATGCCTTTTAAGAAGACTTACTAGCTGCCCCCAGGTGCAACATTTTTATGGGTCCATCTGGACTCTGGTTTGCACTTCCAGCTCTGGAAACCCCAGGACCAGCTCATGGCACAGTCCTGTTTCTGTGTTGGGATGGATGTTGGCAGATACCCCATTGTGCCACGTCTTTGGTGGCAAGTCAGAGCAGTAGCTCAAACACAGAATATGTATAGGTGGGAAAATAATAATTTTTGGGGTCCCCCATGTCATGGGGCTGCCTGTGGCTGTGGAGTGGTTCATTAGCACTCAACATCCCAAAGACTTTTCCTGCAGCAGTGGAAGCACGAACAGCAGAACTGTTCTCTTCTGCTGCCCTCTGAAAAGTCATAGTTTGCTTCTCACTAACATCAGGTGTTTTATTTAAAAGGGTTTTAATATGCAAAACTCATTTCAGATTTGTATTATTATAATTTTTTTAAGTGGACAAGGGTGCAATACTCTCATTACAAGGGAGAAATGTCACTTTTTAGCTCAAAGGGTATTGTCAGTGCCAGGTTACAAAACACAGGTAATGAAATATGCAGACTTTTAAAAATGGCAGTGAAAGAAAGCCTGATAGTACTGCATGTTCTCAGAGAAGTAAACCTCTCATGTCAGCTCAAATGCTCGTGGCAAGGGAAGGGAAACCTGGGAGCTTAGGCTCATCCTGTAGCAGACGTTCAAAACATCTTTGGGGATACCTCTGGGCTTTGCTGGAAATCCCATTCGAACCTGACTCTTTGAAGACAAGCAATGTCTAAAACCTACTGAATTTCCAGTTTCCTCAGTGAGGGCTCACAATATGTTTTGCTCTGAAAATTTCCCTGATTTTCTTATGATACTGATGAAAGGGCAGGTGTGTATGCTAGAGGGGACTGGAGCACTTGAGGAAGATGCCTGAGCTCTGCTGAGCTCTCTCCATTGACTCACCCTGGTAAAAACCTCTGAAGTTTATTCTGCCTGCATATGTTGCTGAGAAGAGAGGAGCAATTCCCCTGGAGATTCTAGCATTCTGCAAGTAAAATAGAATGATTTTTACATCATGGGGCTGAGACTTGAAAGCCAGTTGGGATGGATTTTGTTTAACTTCCCTATTTAAATAGCTCGTGCTGTTTGAATACTTGTCTTTTTATTATCCCACCAATGTTAGTGATAAGTATGTCTATATTTTGTATGTTTGAGAGAAAATAAGAAAGGAGCATGTAGGGATGCAAATAGGTATTAGTCCATGTCTGATGTAGAGAGAGTTGATGGTACAATCTTCTAGCCCAAGCAGGGCATGAAAATCTCAGGTGCCACTGGGACACTTTTCCATAGTTGCCACCCTTCCCACTGCTGATTTTTCCTGTGGTTGGTGTCTTTTGGGCTGCCAAGAGCACTGAGACCATCACTGCACTGTTGTTACCTTGCAATAACCTTGTACACATTGTAAGAGTTGTCAAGGGCAAGGTCACCTCTGATACACACAAAGCCAATTAGGACTTACAGAGCACTAAACTCAAATTTCTTCAAGCCATTTCATTTTATTGATCAGACACATTTTTATTTCCAGATTGCTTGCTCTTGGGAACCATCCAGCTTTCCTAGTGTGAAGGACTGTGTAAAATGTAACGATTCAGCACTCCCAGTGTGGCTGTTTGTGGATTTTGTTAACCTTTAAGCTACATTTACAACGCAAGACAGGACTTGAAGAGCACCATCATATATTTGATGCTCCTCTGGAAGAGTTCTCCAATTTGCATCTCCCTCATACCCTCCTTAAAATCAAAATACATCTGCCACCACTCTTGGTTAAATCCTGGGATCTTCCTGGAAGGGAGATTCCCAGCATATTAGAGAGTCCAGCAATTCAGCCTGTGCATGGAATGATGCTTAGCTAACTCTTTTGCCAAAAATTTTTGTCCAGGATGGTTAGTTTGTCCCTGTGTTTAATGAGTCTCAGAATTGACAGGTGGCTCTTCAGGTGAGAAGCTGGAGCTCACCCTCACTTCAGAAAATACTACACAGATAAATACTGTCACTGCTTCTTTACCAGGGTTGTGAATGCTGGCTGCAGGCACATACAGATAATTCTCAGAGTCTCTAGCATCAGCAACACAACTTTACTGCCAATTTAATGCCTTTTTGTACAGTAAAAATGTATTATTTTTGCCTCAACTGAATGAGAGACTTAAAGTCCCAAGAAAGGAAATACAGTCATTCTAGATCAATGGAGAAACATATACAGTAAACATTTTAGTATGTTTTGCAATAAAAAGAGCCCTATATCTTATGAATACAGACAATTAACTTATCATGTGCATGCACACAGTTCTTCAGTATCCACAAACTGCTTGAAGGGCACAGAGCAGGGAAGAGGCATTGCCATTGTCCTGGACCAAGGCATACTGGGGGTACAGGGCAGAGAAACCTGTGCTGGTTCTGTGCAGGTCTGGCTTATGTTTAAAACCAGTAGCAGCCATTCTCAGTACCCTAGGTAACTCAGAAATCCCTCTTACTCTGCTGATGACACACAGGTTGCCAGGATATAAGGAATAGCAACAAAGATCCTGTGACTGTAGAGTGACAGAGCACCTTCATGTGAGGGATCTCCAGAAATATCTGCAGAGCTGAGGCAGCTGAGCTCTCTGCAGTTGTTATCCTAACCCAGCCAGCTGTGCCTTCGGGGCCAAGTAGTCCCATATTTCCATGAAATTCAGTTGATGGAAACCCATGCTGTCACACTTCATTAGAAGATGGCTTGGACAGGCATGGGGAGGAGAAGTTAGGCTGGTTGTGAATGCCTCATTTCCTTGAGAAATCAGACAAAATAATCCCCCCAGCACACACAGGCTGGGTGCAAGCAGCCCTGAGTGAGGGGGAAGAGAACGGCAGCCTGCTGAGCCCAGCCAGGCTGGAATGCTGAGAGCTGCTGAGGTCCAGAGCCTTTCCTCAGCAGCAGCCCAGCCTGAAACTTGTGGATTTCCAGGGTTTTTCTTTTAGCTGTTCAGTCACCATCTCCTCCTTTGAGGTAGTTATGGCTGCTCAGCTCTCTTTTCCCAGCCCATGTGAGTTCATCCCAGGGAAGCACCAAGTCAGGAAGCTGCACAAAGCCACCCAGGCACTCACAGGGCTGATGGCCCTGGGCTGCCAGAGGCCATCTGCAGGGCCATGGGCCACCTCTCCTCTGGAAAATGTACCGCCAGTGCCTTGAATCTGATGTGAGATGTTGTGTTTCTGTATATCACAGAAACTGGATATTTAATTGTGTAGCAAGCTTCAAGTGACCACACTTGCTGACTATTATTCTCCTGCAAGCCAAGGAGGAGCTGATCAGAACTGATTTCTCCTTTCACTCACCTGAAGCTCTCATTCCTTTTTCAAACACCTTTTCAAATTCCTCTCAAGAAACAATGCCTCTAAATAAGGTAGTAGAGAATACACAATGACATATGAGGATATTTCTGTGGAATCCATCATGATATGATGTTCCCAATTCACCTCTTTGCCTCAGATTCCCTTTGTTCCCCCTCCATCCTCCCACCAACCTCCCTGTTTGTTCTTTTTTCCTTTTGGCTGCCCACTTTCACATTAATTTTGCCTTTTCTTCAGTATTTTAATGCAGTATCTATTCCTTGAATTTACTATAGTTTGACATGCTGTTCCATGAGTCACTCCTGCGGATAGAGTTTGAAGCAGATTAAATCACACAAACTAGTTCTAACAGCTCCCTAAATCTAATTTGATTTTATGCTCCTTTTTCCTTTGATAAACCTTTGTGGATTTTTTCATCCACACACTCCCCACAAGCAATGATGAAGTAAATACATGTATTTTTTGCACATGGTGATGACTCTGTGCTGGGGATGGAGGGGACCCACAACTTCCTCCCTTTTCTCTGTGAACAGGTGCTGAGATAACCCACCACGGAAAATCTGAATCACTCCTCAGAACTCTTCCCTAACCCTTTTCTCCTCCAATGAATTTGATTTTATGACCCAAGGTGAGGAAATTCAGAGGTAGAAAACTGAGTGTGCATCCCCATTTGCATCTTTTTACTAGAGAAGTGCACCTTGGCAGCAACATTGATTCCCCAGCATTTTTGTGCCCAAAAATTACTTTTCCCCAGCTTTTTCTCCATCATGCTTTATTGAATTTGTTTGCTCTAATACAGTGGTAATCATGCTGGTGCTTAGAGGAATCCATTCTCTCCAACCAAGAGCTAAATTTTCCATACAGCTCCACTTTGCTTTGGTGTTTAATCATCTTCAGAAATTGTTCCTAAACTCGTATATGCTACTAAGAACATTAGTCTTTAAATAACGTTGTGCTGTGGTGGTGTGAGGTGATTAGATTGGCAAAGATTTCTGTTGTGGTGTCATCATAATTTTCATTAGTACAGTGAATTATAACAGCTTGTTCTCTTCTCAAATTGATGTGATTACTACTCTGAAACCCTGGCACATTTCACTAGCACCTGACATCTGGAAGAGAAAGGTGGGAGGCAAAGAAAGCTCCCAAAGTTGCTGTGTGATGCACACTGATGGTCTCTTCATTTGTTCCAGCAGCTGCTGCAGCCAAGGGTAATGGGCTTTGTTGGTCAGCAGATTTAATGCAATTCTTGTCATGATAAACCAAATAGTCTTGTGATTAGTGATGGAAAATATCACCCAAGGAAGTGTTTGCTGAATAAGCAGCAACAGCAAAGAGCAGCACATCCTTATTTAAGCTAAGGTAATGTGTCAGGATCAAGTGGATGAGTTGGAGAATTATTATAAAAAGAAGAGAAGGTATGCATGGAGTGTACAAGTGTACATCAAACTGAAGCCCCATATCAGAACAGAAATTATTGTTATAGCTTGTTAAATAGAATATTGTTCTACCAGCAAAACTGTAAAAGAAAACATTTTCAGCTCATTAACAAGGGATGCCCTTGAATGATGGTGATCCCTGGCAGTCTGGCACTGCACAGGTGACACTGCTTCTGCAGGAGCTGCACAGATCACACACCTGCCTTGTGCCCAGCTGAAAAGGGGGGCACACAGGTAGCTGCTCCTCTCTGCTGGGTACAGCTCAAGTAGGTGTGATCTGAATGGGAACAGCCACCACTTCAGCCCTGTTCTCCCTTTAGTGGAAGCCAGTGAGTGTCAGATCAGTTTTCTTTGCATCAGAGAAATTCCTTTCCTGCAGCATTAGGCCCCTCACCAGCAGCTCAAAATGCAGACCATTGGCAATGAGTTTTGGTGCAGACATATATATATTCCAGCACTCACAACTGGTGATGATTCTTTGCACAGTGATCTTGTTCCCTGCAAAGTCAGCAAATCCCACGCACTGCCAGTTCTGTGAGTGTCCGACAGGAGAATCTGATTTGTACTTCCACCATTAAGATTCTATTTCCAGCCCTGAAAATTATGCTGGGTGACAACAGGCAGCCCAGCTCTGTAAAACAGTGTAGACAAGACTGTCACATAGCTGCCTTGGCAGAATAATCTACTCTGACACTGAGGAAACCACTACACGGGTACAACCGAGCCCTGACCCAGCCAGGGACACGCACGAGGGTGAAACAACAGTGCTGCCACAAGAGCCCTGGGGGTGCCACAGGTGACACCACGGCTGAGGGCTTACTCAGCACCAGGAATCTCAAGGCAAAGCCAAAACACCTTCACTGACATTTGTGTGTGAGCCACAACTCTCTGAAGCAGAGCCCCAAGGCACCAGAGGTGGGGTGTCCCCCTTGGGTCGGTGGCAGCTGTGCCTGTGTCAGGCTCTGGAACAGAGGGGAGAGACACAGAGGGTCTGCAAAGTGCCCTGGAACTGGTTTTGCTCTTAGCAAAAATCACAGGAACAGCAGCAGCTCTGCATCCAACTTTTCTTACAACAAGAGTGAGGGCTTTTGGCTGTGATTATCACAGATATTTTCTTACAGCTGCATATTAAACTTTTAAGAAAGTAACCAAAACCCATTAATCACTAGCATATTTCTCACTACTGTGCTGGCCAAGGATTACTTCAATACTTATTTTAATGGATTGCTAGGCTGTGAACGATTTTAAGGTTAAAGGTCTTGCAAGACTCTTTTTATAAGCTTTCTTAAATCTAATCCATCACTAATTTCCGTATGTCTTGCACAGCACTAGGATAATGTAATGCATCACCACTTAAATCCCTCTCTGATGAAATTATCCCAGGTATTACAAAAATTCAAAGCATTGTTCTTAGCTATGTGAGCCTTTTTCAGATGTCTCACTAGTTAAGATTTAAGCTTAATGTGTTCAAATTTTTTTTTCCTTCAGAACAGCTGGAATAGGATATTTAAGATGACACCTTGGCAGCTTAGATTTTTCACATCAGCAAATATCACAGGCACAACTTGCTTTTTTAATGACAGCTCTTAATAGAGAACAGCTATCCTCCTTCTCTTGTGTCCCCAGATTTATTTTTTGGCCCCTGTTCCAGTGTTTTTAACCCCAGAAACCAACATTTTCCATCTAATGTCATTAACACGTGCTCTTTTTCATTGATTTCCTCAAATAATTTTGGTATTCTTTGCTATACAAGATGTACAACCACCAGCCTAAGCATCAGCAGTACTCTGCTTCTGACAGGTGCCTTGTTAGTTATCCAGCCAAGATTTTCACAGGAGAGATGGAGAAGGCATTATCCAACTAATCTACTGCATACTCAGCTAAGACCAGACAGCTTTTTGTCTTCTCTACCCTATTAAGAAATTTCCATTAAATGGTGGGGGAAGGTTAACACAAGAAGCCAAGCCAGGTCCATCATAGTATATGTTACAGAGAAAGTTTATGTCCAGGGTCAAGGAGAAGCAGGAAAAACCTAACTCTTCCAAGAAGTCTAAGACAAACTTGAAAATACAAGCCTGTTAGTACATCACAAATTCAATATAACATCTGAAAAAGTACAGGAGATAAACTGGAAAGAAAGCATTGCTAGTACATTGGAAAAAAAAAATGGTTATGGAAGTCTTGTATGTGAAGTCAAATGTAATGGTTGTGGCAAGAGAAACCATCCTATCAAAGCCTGCAGACAAGAAAGGACAAGAAAAAATAGCACATGAAGTGAGCAGTGATTCAGACAATATGACTGTGCAACTTTTTAACAATATATCAACAACAGCAGAAATAAATTGTGTAAATTCAGCTGTCCTCAGATGTGAGAACCTGCCTGTGCAGCCCCTGGGGAGCAGCCCCCCGAGGAGGAGCTGCAGAAGGTCACCTACAGGAGGTGAGTACCTGTGGATAAGTTTATGGGATGCTCTGTAATGCAGCTGTATCACATCTGGGCTGTGCCAAAGCTGATTGTCAAGCCAAACTCAGCCAGCATTTCAGAAATAGTGGCAGCTGCTTAAAGCAAAGGCAGACATGAAATTACAGAGAAACCAAAGGTCTCTGAAACGGTCTCTGAGATTTGTTGTTTTAATACACTTGACACCTTGAAGCCCTTGAATATCATCATCAGTACACCTGCACTGTGCTTGAAAGGAATTCAAAATTCACCCTTGACTGGGTATGTATTACCCATCCAAGGCTGCTTGGGGCTTCTGGGTGCTAAGGAATTTCAGGTATTTCTGAAACTATGAGATGTTCAGATGGTTCACCAGCAGCAGCTGGTTAACTTCTGAAAACAAGATTTGTTGGGGCTTGCATTAGGGGGGGACTCACTCCACTGGATTATTGAACTTACCAGTGTAAGTCCCATGACAACCTTAAAATTGCAAGCTTCCAGCCAGGTTTCTTAAACCAATATGTTTCCAATAAATGTTTGTTTTATTTTCAGGTTGCCATTAAAGTGACGATTTGCATCACATTATTAAAATAATGTTGCTGAGAATGATGTGACCTCTGTTCATGCCTCATGGCCAGAAATGATTTATGCCAAGTGCACCTCCATCCTTCCCCCTGTGCTGCCTCATCTGTGCTGACATTTCCTTGTGAATATTTAAGGTGATGTCTGCTCTCATCTCTTGTTCAAAATCAAACGCAAACACACTGCAGCACACGAGGGGAAGGGGATGTGCTGCACACAGCACACAGGTAGTGACACAGAACTGGGTAGTCTGTAAAAAGATAATACTGAAAATGCTGCTTTGGGGTGTGGGTTGTGTAACTCTCATCAATAAGCCTTTAAAACATGCCTAAAATGTGATGCAAATATTGTAGTCTTATTACAGCCTCTCCTTATTTCAGTGCAGGGATATTAGGTGGGGCAGGGGTTAAGTGTATGAGATGGCACCAAATATGAAGGGCACGGAGTTGGCTCAGCCTCTGGTAGGACATTCACCACCCAGAGCAACAGCTGGACCTTTCAGAGATCTTCCCTCAGTCCCAAGGCTGGCTTGGGAGTTTGTTGTTCTGGGGAGGGCAGCTCTGCAGCTGGTGCAGTGGCACAGCTCTGTCTGTCTGCATGCTAGCCAAGCCAGAGCTCATTCCTTCACCAATGCACTCACCTGCTATGACAGCACTGGTAGCAAAAGACATTTCATGTCACTTCTCAATGGGGACAGCAGGTAATTTGTTTGTTTATTGAAATGACACCACACTGCCTGCAGGGCCATGTGTTAAACCTCCTCAAGCAATATATATATAAAAAGAGAGAGGCATATATATTTATGTATATAAAGCAAATTTGATGTTTCATTTATGTATTCTTCTCATTACAATTTCTTGGACATACTCGTGGCCTTCAATCCCACTGTCAAAAAACAAAACACTGTAATCTGTGCCTGTGGGGTTTGTGCTGCAGAGCTGCTGGAATATGCACATGATGTAGGAAGGACAGGGACACTGGGGTTATTAATAACACCTGCCTTTTCCATGTGGCTTTGTGGCTGATCACCACCCATACAAAAGCAATCCCTGTCTAATTCTGCACACCCTGGGTGAGGCACTGAAAATAATTCAGTCTGCAAATCAAGGACAGGCTGGAGGGAATGGAGCTGTCACTCTTACAGGGCACAAGGTCCTGCCACATCCTCCCTCCCTCCACCCACTCCACCTGTGGGACTGCCATGTCCCCTGGGCTGAGCCATGGCTCTGCTCCCTCCTTGGTCATGGGGACTCTGCCACGAAAATGTGATTGTCCCAGGGTGCTGCTAAAAGCAGCAAGAAGGATGCTGAACACCTTCCAACTGCCCTCTGCAGGTCACATTTGTTTGGTCCCCATCCTCCATCCTCCAGAATCATCCTGGCGCTGGGCTGAGTTTACAGCTCACCTTCCCTACAATGCAGGTGAAAGTGAAAGGCTTCTGCCAGCTTTCCAAGGCCCTTGCACCTTTTAATTACTACAGGGAGATACCAAGACTTAGGCAAAACTCTTAGTATGTATATTTTCCCATCTACACTTCCTTACACTACTCTCAAAGTCAGGTGGGAGTTTCTCTCCTTTCTCCTGGCTTGCTTTTTACTTCCTGTGAGTGGAAACTGGCGTGTCACAGGGCCGTTTGTGACAGAGGGAGCTGGTCCTCTCCATCTCTCTGTGCTTCCTTGGTTCTTTTCTTGCAGTGGCTCTTGCTTGGAGGGTGTTCTCTGTGTTTGAAAAACTCTCCATGGTTACAACCCCTGGAAATCACACTGTGAGTAGCTTCGCCTATTACACAAATTTCACCAGTACATTGTGATATTTGGGGATTTTTGACACCTCTGGCAACATTATGACAGCCTCGCGTGGAAAAAGTAACTGAGTGCCACCTTTGGCCATGATGGGATGGATTTGAGTCATGCAGATGACAACATAAAAAGACTGGGGACATCTTTTTGTTCACTGTTACCACAGACTTCATTTACAACATTACTGTCTGTTCAAAACATCCTCTAAGCAAAATCCTGTGTGCTGTTCATAATTTTTACATCTGGATACTCTTCTGGGAAACCTCACACTATTCTTTTGAAACTAAAGTATTACTGCAAGTGCTTTTAAGATTATTCATAATATAAACATTTCAGTTGAGTAAATCCATGAATATTCATTCACATGAAGTTGAGCTTTTGTCAGATTCAGCTCCTGATTAAGGTGTTGGACAAAAGATATCCTTTAGGATATTTTGCATGTGTGCTCAGGGGCTAAATTATTACTTGCATTGTTGCTGTAGTTGCAAATACTGATTTCAATGCATATGGGAAATTACAAAACAAAACCAGAAGTGATTAGGATTTTGGGGTTGTATCTTTGTAATATGCTGGTAGAAAGAGCTGGAAAATGTTTTGGTGCTTGGTCACTGCCTCTCTCCCTTTAAGGGTAGATAGTGAAGGGCATGTAGTCCAGTCTGCAGCTGCAGAGCATCTAATGAGATTATGGTGCTGTATAGCAGAGTGTGTTCTGTTTAACTTAATAAAAATGCTCCTTGCAAGCAGTGATATTGTGAACCTACCAAACAAGAAGGAGTCTCCTTTACCCAAGTGGCAATCAGACATTAGAACAGGCAACATCTTCAGCTTCAACACGATTTACTCACAATCTGCAAATCCTCTGTGCTGGTGTGAAGAGCCACTCAGCAACGAAGAGCTCCAGGAGAGACTGAGGGAGGTGTGAGCCTTTTGGGTCCTCTCCCCATTGCTCCCCAATGCCTGGGCAGCAGCAAAGCTGGGCACTGCAGCCTGGGCTCTGCTGCAGCTCTGCCCTTGCTGGCACCCAGTGCCACACAGGAGGGAGGGCTGGTTCCAAAGCATATGTTCCATTAGCACAATTTGCTGGCAGCAATTGCAATTCAGGTGTGGAAAAACAACCCCCTCCTTGTGCACCAGGGTGTTGACAACAAAGGAGGAATTTGGAGGAGAGTCCCAGGGGGAATAAGGGCAGGCTAAATGTTATTTTTATCACAGATGCATTGGTGTGATTACAGAAGGTGGTCACAGTGCAAGAGGCATTTTCTGTCTTCTTTCAGTTCTTTATTACTGAGGACATTAATCCAAAACCAAACCAACCCCTCCTTACCAAAATCTTACTTATGTTGTTCATTCTCCTTCCCTGCTGCAGTCTGTGAGCCTTCAGCTTTGCTGGCATGCTTCAGATGATTTTTAAAACATTATCAGATGGTAGCTGTGGATAGTTAATACCCACAGATGTATTTTTAAAGCATCACCATCATCAGATGGTATTCACAGAGAGCTAACACCCATGAATATATTTTCTGTGCATAGGTTTCCCATCACAGGGACTGCCTTCCTTATTACACACCACCTAAATACAGAAATCTTTGCCTGTAAGAGGATCCCATGGTACTGTGAAGTCAGAGCTTTCAAGCAATCTTCTATGCAGTCATGCACCATGTTTATCATCCCTAAAATTTCTGGAAAATAGGCAGAGGGTGTGTGTGTGTGTCCCCCCCCGCCCCCATTCAGAAAAGGGAGAAAACTCCTTTAACTCTGTAGAACAGAAAGACAAGCAGTGGGCAAGGGCAAATGGTGCCCAGGGAAATAATCACCCAAACTCAGGAAGCAAGAACCTTGAAGGAAACAGAAAATTGAGCTTGGATAATTTTCCAACTCATTAACTGTTGAAATGGAGCAAATTCTACATCTGGACCTGCCTTCATTAAATTGCAGGATTGAGTCACGTTGACATCTTACTGCCTAAGCCAATGCCTCTCTAACCAGACTAGGAAGCCAATCCCTCAGACAGGCAGTGTTCAGCAGTGCTGTCCCATTCCACACATACCCCTCAAGCAGCTCCACATTTCCCATCCAAGATTTATCACCATCTCTGCTGCTCAAAGGCACAGCAGCCCACGTTACCTCACTCTCTGAAATTCTGCAGGTAAAACAAGCCTGTACAGACCTAACATAACTTGGAATTGCTGCTGCTCCTGCTCTTTGATTCCATCAAGATGCCCTGGAAATGCTGCACTGTGGCAGTGCTGGGGGACAAGAAACAGCCCCAGAGGACCAGGCTTCAACAGGACAGCTGGCTTCTGCATTGTGTAACACACCTCCATGATTCTGACAGCTCAAGATGTTTGTGGCCCGGAGGGCCCAACAAAAAATATTAAAAAATAGATACACACAGTCCCCCTCAGTACATTTTTAGGCACCTACTTTCCAGCTGGGACAGACAGGATTTGAGTTGCAAGGAACTGAGATCAAGCTTAGCAGGATGCCCACACATTTCAGCATCCCACACACTTAATACCCGTGATTGTTACAACAGAGCAACTAGTCTGTAATTAGAACAGACATTGCTGAAGCTGCCTTTGTATTACTCATGAGTCATGCTGCTAAAATATTCTTTATTCGTTATCCAAGACCTTTTCATTTCAGTGCCAGCCATTACCAAGTTGCAGGCTACACAAGACTCTGCCAGACTTGTCAAAGTCAAGTGCATTCTGATAGGGATCCTCATATTTAATCTGACAAAGAGTTACTTTACAAAAGGGAGATATCAAAAATGTTCAAGTCTGCCCAAAACAAACAACCTGCCCCCCCATGTCTCAAAGTAAGGGATTTTCTCCTTGCTGCATCTTCAGGCACACATCTACAGCTAGAAGAACCACTTTAAAACTTGTCTTAAATTGTTTTGTCAGTCGATTAAATATTTGTATTTTACTGTCTTTCTAGTCAACCAGAGAGGAAAAAGACTCATGAAAAACTCAAATTGAATAGAACACTTTTTTTCTTCTTTAATATAGTGTATGGAACTATAGAAAGGGGAAAATACAGCTGAAATGTATTATGACAAGCTAATATCAGAAAATTCCTTTGGGCAGATTCGGTTCTAGGCCACTAGTACTTACCAAGATTCATTTTTTTATTCACTATGTTATTTAATCACTGGGTTGGAAAGTCCTTGGGTCATTTCAAACCACTGTCTCATTGATTTCTTACTCCTAAAGCATCCTTAATACAGGAGCATCATTAGAGTTGATGACAACGATCCCTCCATTTCCCTCAGCAGTGGGCTAATTGTCTAAATGTTCTTTCTGCTGAAGAAGAACACTGACAGATTAATTCAGGCCCCAAGATCAGGTTTGTAAATAAATGAGTGGGTTAAAAAAATTAATTTGACGTCTGAAAAGTTTCTATAAAAAAACACAGCACGAAATGAGTGCCTTGGCTTGCTGTTTCCCAGCTTTCATGCAGCCACACAGATGCAGGGATGCAGCAAGCAGGGAAGCAGCATGGCAGGAGAACATCCTGCTGCATAGCTGGGTCCTTGGGTTCTCAACTACTGCAGCTTTAAAGAGAATGTCTTTGGTCCTTTAGATTGCACCTGTTATCCTTACTGCTGGAGTGCAAGCTGCACACAAGGGTGCCTCCCCTGAGTCTAATATCTTAAGGGAAAGGTGTTTCTCTGTTCAGTTAATTTCACAATGTCCTGTTCTGCATTTCTAAAATATTTTAAGGTTTTCTTAAATTCTTTTCAGATTTATGTCTGTAGTTTAAAGATTTAGTATTACAGAAAAGTGGAATTCACTGCTTTAAGTTTTGGAAAGCACACTTTCAAGTGTTCCTCCTTCTTAAGTTGAAAGAGTGGCTTCAGTTTATTTCTGAAGTTCCTTGAATCATGTTTCAGTGAGCTTTCAACCTTTGCCTTGCACACAGAAATCTCTGTGCTTCCTTGCTTGGTATTTCTTGGTTAATGTATTTTAACTATTTTCTTCTGCTTCTGTTTTCTACTCCTAATTAGACTTTGGAAAACTGCTGTATCTCTTTCAAATATATATATCTGTTATATCT
>VZUA01047315.1:49713-64538 GCA_013401035.1 Horornis vulcanius
TATATATATATATATATATATATAGTAGGAAAGCCTGTGCTTAGTACATGTTGCTGATGGACAAAAGCAAAATGTGGGGCTAACCTGTTGCAGAGGAGCAACACTGCAAGGATGGAAGCACGGTGACAGAAACAGATGATTTTCCTCCACCCACAGTTCCCTGTGAAATCTGACTCTCAGAGGACAAGGTAGAAAAAAGAAACAAGGTAGAGAAAAGGCATAAAAAATTTATTGTTAGCAAAGCAAGATCTGTGCAGGGAAAGAGTAACAGAAATTGAACTGCTACATATACTGATGAGACAAATAGGACATGGTAGAGCATCCTAAAACAGTGCAAAGCCTGGTGCTTGCCTGCTTGCACATGAGACAAACAGAGGATATGTGACAAAAAGGGAAAGCACACAAGCTGGAAGAAAATATGGGGGAAAAGGCATATGGGCAAAGCAGCAACACAAAGCAGATACTCCAGGACTCAGTAACACTGAAAGATAGGGATAATGAGAAATACAGCCAGGAAAATAAATCAAAGACCAGAAGGATTCAGGTTCCCTGATGGGGTGAGGTAGCAGGAGTGACCTTGCAGACAAATTGTGGAGTATTTATCTGCCACAAAACAGTTTCTTTCAGGGTCCTGCTATGGCCTAGACTAAGGGCTGCATGAGACAAAAAGACAGTGGATATTGTTCCTATGGCACAGCTTTAGCATGTCCAGAAACAGGGAGATTTCTTACCCTGACCTAGCATAAACTAGAAACCTAGCACACTAGACTGCTGTGGTGCCAGGGGAACACGGGCAGGGCAGCCCTGCAGACCAGGACCAGGTTATGGATTCTCTAAGTGAACACTCTGAAACACTGTAATTGCCATCTGGGCTGCATTATTGCAATATGGGGGTTTTAATGGAGAGTTAAGAGCAATGCTGACCTTTAAATACCCCAAGTATTTTAAAGCTGTACTAGAAGATTTTACACCAATTATTTATTAGCATTATAAGTAAATGAGTTATTATCATTCATGAATTCTGTAACAGTCAATTTGTTTCTCTGCCCAGAACCTTGAAGTGCCTATTTCACAATTTCTTAGAGATGTAACCATAGGAACTAAGTGGTTGCAACATAAGCCCCCACAATTAATGACGATAAGCTTTCACCCTATTGAGTGATAGTGAAATGTACACAGAGCTGATGAAATGCACCTCAAGGGCCACGGGACCCTGAAGGCAGAGACACATTGAGTGGCTGTGCAACACTCACATGCTGCCACAGTGAGTGCATTGGCTCAGCTGTGCATTTTTGAAACTCTCACAGAGAAGCGTGCTGTGAAATGGAAGAACAAGAAGGCAGATTTTCTGCCCTGGAAAGCAGAGATCCCTCTGAGCTGTAACAGAGAGCAAAGACAGTGCCCTTGACCCACTCCCTGAGCATCACAGAGGAATGGGAAATGGCAATGGAGAAGAGCCACAATTCCCCAGGGACACCAGGAAAGCTGCAGCACTGGAGGGCCGTGCCCATGCAATTTGGAGCAGCCCCCAGAGCTCCCTGCCTGCAGTGGAGCACCCTCCTTGGATCAAGTGTTCAGCTGTAGATGCCTCCTGCACTTAAATATCTTTTGAGGAGATCCTTCCTGTCCCTTCCACACAGGGATGAATACTTTGCCTCTGTTCCCCTCTGAAGAGGTGGATTCGTATTTTTTCCCTGTTGCTGGGGGATAGACAGCTCCACTGCAGATGGTCATCCTTACATGGGTGTGTGATTTCCAAGCAATAGCATGGTTTTCCCAAGAAAGGTTCACAAATACTCCACTTCTGGAAGTGATAATTTTTATGCTTAAATACCAGGCCAAGGACAAATGCTTTTGCTCTTGCTTGCCTGTGACTAGTAAGGCACAAGACCTTCTTGCAGGGGAAAATGTTCAGCAATACCTGAAAGCAAACTGCTTTCTTGCCAGGGAGGGCATATGCATCAGGAGTTTTTGACATTTATGGTAAAAGGCTCAGAGGACATCTTGAACGACATCTTCATTTACTGCTTCAAGAGAAATATCCAGATGACTTTTCCCACAGGGTGTTATTGTAGAAATTAGAAATTAGAGATGTCCTTGTAAATGGTTTGGGGCTTCATGAGTTGGCTCTGTCAGAAAGAGATACAAGACTTTCCTGTTTCTGAGATTCTTCCCAGAGTGATGCTGCAGAAGAAGATCATGAGTGTGCTCCAGCTTCAGAGATGGAAACAGTTGTTTGCCCACAAGAGAGTGGAGAACACAAGAACAGTCACCTGGGGCCTGACAAGAAGGGAACAGAGCCCATTTGCTGCCAGGGAGATGTTTAAGGAGAGGGTGCAGGGATATGTAAGCAGCACGTGGGGGGCTGCAGGTACATCTGCAATCTAGCAGCATATAGGGAGTGAGTGGCTGCCAGAGCCAATGGGATCAACATGCAAAGGAACAGAACTGAGAGTTTGACTTTTAAATCTGGGTGAATGAAAACATCTGAAAAAGGGGCAGAGCAATAGCTTTCTTTTTCCCTTGGGGAGCACTGCTGAAGAAAAGTGCTTCAAGAGGGGTAGCATAGGCAGGGTACAGCTCTGCACACACACATCCACTTCTATCTGACCTCTCTGTATACAAATGCTTGCATTAAGTGATGCCATACTGATTTTTGCCTTTTTTTCTTTTATATATTCTTTGTATTCCTTACACATATATTTGTGGTTCTGTAGCCTATTATTGCATTCACAGATAGTTTTCCCAGTACTTTTCCCTGTGCTGATAGCCAGCAAGAGAAAATATATTCCAAAGCCCCTATCCTATCTTAGTTCTCCCTGGGAACCAAGGCTGAAAAACAGTTCTTTGAGACACATTTTCATCAATAGGTTCAGTTTCCATCTGAGGGGGGAGGATTTAGAAGGGGCTTGAACTGGGGCGGGAATTGCAACACCACCTGGGCTCCTAATTGGTGATTTTTTTTTTTGTCAATAATGCTGATTTAATAAACTTCTAAAGCTGTATGAACCCCCGTGGGCAGTGGGCTTTTGTGGATATTTTCTGTATTTGCCACTGGAGGCCTCCAATAAAGACCAGGCTTTATATTACCACCTATTATCTCAAAAGTGTGTTGTTTCATTTCTAGGTTTCTGAAGGCATCATAAGAAGCCCCATTTTGCTTCTGCAGTGCAATAATCCTACCAATAAAGAAGCACATTTGAACATTTGATGTCATTAAGTGAACTGTACTGAACTCTTAAACAGGTTTTTGGTTATCTCAGTCATCAGAAACACTCAGAACCCTCTGTGTTTAAATGTATCTGTCTTCAGCTTGGTACATATACACAGTTCCTGGCAGGTAACAGTGTCACACCAGATAATAAGCTCCTGCTGCTAGATAAACCACTTGGAGGAAGATGCACATTTGAATTTCTATTCCCTTGGCGTTAATGAGATGCCATCAGCTCAAGTTTGGCACCATATTTAAATGTCATTCAGAGAAGTTCTATGCAGTCATAACAACAATAAAGAATAAAAAAATTAGCATGACTTCTACCGGAATTGGGCTTTTTTTTTTGCAAACCCACATTTCTTTGCAGGCTTCATGCAGCACTGTGTTGGCAGATAAGAAATCACACCCAGCGAAATTGGGACTGAGACATCTCACAGGGTAACCAGGATTTGGTCACTCCAGAGGGGCCAGGCGTCCTCTCCCTGGCAGTGGTGCAGCCTGTGACATGTGGCAGCCGTGTCCCCATCCAAAGCACTGCTCCCCACGCAGCACAATTCTGCGCAGTTTCATTTGACATTGACACACTGATGTGGTCACTGAGGCAGAAGAGGTCTGGAGACTCAGAGGTTCCATTTCCAGAGGTCTGAGCTCTATCATGCCTCAGCACACAGGTCACCATCCATTTCTCCCCAACAGCAGCTTCTCCCCACGAAGGCAAAAGGCAAAACAGATTTGGTGTTTTTCCTCTCTTTCTCTGCTTCACATGCTGCTGAAATCCAGTGTGTGCAGTGCCACAGCCCAATTTTCATGAAAATCTTGGTGACCTCTGAGGGTTTTAAGATCTCAAAAACTCATTTTCTGCTTCATATTCCAGCAGGAATAACTTGGAAAATAATCATTAGGCCATATATATATATATACACACACACACATATATATATATTCCATCATATTATATTCTAAACAATTGCCTCAGGGTACAAGAGACCACATTAAAATGCACACAAACTGAGTTAACAAATGTCAGCCAGAGGTCCCAAATATAAACTGTGATTCTCAAACCCCAGGCTAAAAATCTGAATAAACAGATGTTCTTTGCACTGTGCCCTGAAGGTTAAACTTAACTTCCATCAGACAAACAAGGGGCACTGATATTCTTTTCTAAATAACAGAGGTCAATGGCATATATAATCAAGGCTTAGACCATTTGACATATTTTAGGCTTGGGGTTTTAGCAGGAGAGAGAGAAGTTATAATATTTCTAGGAGAGGAGAAGCAGACAGACTGTGCACAATAAACCAAAAGATTAAGGGTTCAGAGGCATCCACTGAGAGGCAGCAGCTCCCTGTTTCCCTACCTCCTTTATTTGCAGCTTGGGCTCCACCCCAGCTGGAGGTATGGTTTCCAAGACACCTCCAAGGAATGGCTCCTCTCTGACACCCTGTTCCTGGCAGGTTTTCAGATCCACTCCCAACAAGACCCAGATTTTACTCTTTCCTACCAGTGAGTTAGGACTTGAGATCTGGATGTGAGTAATTCCATCAGAGATAAATTTTGTCAGAAGCACTCTTATCCATAAGAAGGAATTACAGCCTAATACTCACAAAGAGACTTAAACAAAAAGTCCAGACAGACCTATAAGAATAACTGTGAAACAATTTCCCATGATCATAGAAACAGAAGAGAAAGTTAGGGAAAGTCCTAGTCACTGCGTTGCTTTTTCCCTGGAAAGAGGAAAACTAAATATACCGAAAGACTGTTTCCTCACGGGTTGGTCAGCAGGGTTTTTATTTTGTCTTGTGCTCCTTTTGGGCTTTACAATATGAAATCAAGGCACAGGTTTTTCTTCACTTTTTGCAATCTCCATTGATTTGTATTCCTCTAGGCTGCGCTGCTTTTTCCTGCCTGTGCTTCTATCCTGCTCTAACCTACTCTCCATGCCCTAATCTGTGGAATTTTTTTATTATCTTCTAACTCATGTAGATACCCATCTTTCTATCTCAGCAAAAGCTAATGTGAATATGAACAGTCCGTGTTACAGCTATACCATGCTGTGTTTGGCAGGAGCTGCCTCCCACATCTGATTGCTTTAATTCACCATTTGATTTCTCCTCACATAACTAAGTGAATCCTTTCTCTACCCAGGCCATGCTTGCTGACCATGGAGATTATTTTTAATGTGGTTCCCATCCCGAAGGAGCAAGGATTGCCAGAGTTATGTTCCTTCCTGCTTTGTTGAGTTACACATCACCAGCTAATCTAGAATGACTCTCAAGGACCCCTGTTACTCAACAGAGCACAATCAACAGAATTGCTTAACTTTTTGCCATGTTGTTTCAAGAATAGTGGGTTCAGGTGAGGTGACAATGCCTTGTAAACTGTTTCCAATGGGACACATTTTATTAGGAAAGTACAGAATTATGATTGTTGATAATTTAATTAAATTTCAGGCTAAGATTGCTGGAATTTGATTTACTGAAGTGTTCTGAGTGATTCACTAACATTTTGAAATAAGGGGCTGGTATGACAACTGTGCACAATGATACAGAAAATAAAGGCCTTTTCCATGCCAATTGGAAATGAATCCACATTTATTTAAATAAAGATATGAATTATTTATGGCACTTTTGTAACACAAAGATGCTGATGCAGACACTATCATAAGAGAGAATATAAAAGCAGAAACTAAACATGTGTCTTACCTGCCAATAATCCTGCAAGATATCTAAAGAAATAGTACCTTGTTTACTATAACAGGTTGTTATTCCCAACACAAAGTGGACGTGAATTTTTCTATATTTCATCCCAAAGTCAACTAGAATACCTTATGTACACATATAAAATATTTTCACTCTAAAGCTGAATCTTATTACTGTGATTATATAGAGAAAATATCTGTTGATTGCATCCAGACAGATATGCCTATTTCCATCATACGCTTTACAACAGTTTTATTGCCTCTCACTGAAAAGTCAGCATTTTGCAAAATTCCAAGAAAAAAAAAAAGAGAAAAACCAAGTTGAAAACAATTAAACAACACAACTTTCATAGCCATTTTCCACAGGAACGAAATCTTCTATAGTCAGGGCAATTATTCCTTTTAAAGTATAGATTCCAATGTTCTGTTGTGAGTTGCATTTAAATAGGGAATGAAGTCATCATCTCACCGTTTAACCATCTGTAAATAGTCTAAATACAGGACATTAGGCCTGGATAACAAACCTCTGCAAAAATGTTCATTGGTATTTAGTGCAAATTAGAGCAAACTCCATTTTGTAGACAACATCAGAACTCTTTGTTCCTCACAAATTATCTGGAACAGTAGATATTTCTACCAAATGGTGGCATTTTGGCTGCCTTTAGTGAAAGTTGAGGGAACATAGGTGAGGTAAAGTGTACTTAAATACTGGTTAAAGTCAGTAGCTAGGCCTCGGCAGATTCAAACCAGAATCCCAGGGAAAGGGTGTGAACCTCACAGCCCTGCTTCAGAGACCCACTGCTAGGGTTGTATCATTTCAATTATAAGCTGCCCTGCAGACATGAATAAAAGAAATAAAATTATATCCTAGAGATGCAGCACTTGCTGCATCTGTAGCCTTAATGATGATTTCATCCCATCTTATCCCATCTGTAGCAGGGCATAACTTCACTAATACCCTTTTAAAACACAACCAGACTCTCTGCTTTCCCGGGAGGGAATCAGTCCACTGGTGCCCACACAAAGACAGAGCTGTAGTTCAGGAGCACAGCAGCCAAACATCATTTCCAGAGGAGCTCTTAATTGACTGCACTTGTGAAAGATGCATCAAAATGTCCCAAAATGAGCACATTGTCACTTTTTTAATTTGCTGACAGTTTGCCCCCAGGTAAACCTCCAGCACATTAATAGTTTTTCTTGGCCAGCACAACCAATATAGACTTAGTATCTTTCTTTGCTAAATAAGAGGAACATTTACAATAGCTGCTGGGTAGAAAATTAACCAAGTGAACTCTCCAATTTGTCTGTCCCTGTCTGTCTCCCTCATTAATTTTTTATGGAAATCAAAGACTAATTCTGTCTCTCTGCTTGTAATCACATTCAAAACATGCTCATGACTCAGTAATCTGCTTATGAACATTGCCGTTCTCTGCAGTAACTCTGCAGACACCCACATTTGGGGCGGTCTGAATGTTCACACAGCTCGCAGTTGCCAACACAATTTTTGTTCCTTGCTGTTTTTGTCATTTTAGACTCTCCCTTCCATTTTGAAAGCTATCAGGGTGAACAGGAAACTCATCAACCCAAAGTCAGAAGTCATGAGAAGCTATTCACCACACTACAAAACCCTGGTAATCAATTTCTGATGGCTTTAGCAAAAAAATGCATTTACTGGTGATGCTTTTTTAAAAACAAGCCCAGCCTGAAAGGCCAGATGTGAAATCCCATACTTATTATCCCAGTGCAAGGGAAATCTGATCCAGATTCATTATTTTGGCTTGAGCAAACATTATTTGCACAGTTCCTCTGCATACAAAACATAATGGGGATGAGCTTTGATTTTAAATTTCAACTAGTTGCCAAGATGTTAACTTTCCTAACTGTGTTCAGCATCTTAATTACCTGCTTCAACCAGTAAATGGTTGCCTTCACACAGCAGCAATAATCTAGTTATTATTCCTCTTTCTGCTCTAGTCAAAAGGGCTCTGGGGAGGAACTGTGAGAAGGTATCCAAGTCACCTTCCCAGCAGCTACTAGAATACAAAGTGGCCAAGGAGAACTTACACTTAATGGCAATACCATAATTTGTGTGCTCCTCGATGAGGAGAGACAAAAGGCAATGCTGAACCAAGGACCAGGAGCAGCTCTGTGGGAGCACGAGGGGCACAGCTGGGCTCATCATTGTTATCCTTCCAGCTGCACTTTGATGGCTTAGCAACACAGCTAATTTTACCTAAGAGGGAAATGGTGATGCAAAGTGATAATACTTCTTTATTAAGCAAATGCACTCTTATTTACAGCCAGATTTTGGATCACAAAAATAAAAGAGATGAACACAGAGCTTCCTTACTATTTTTTTGTGTGTGTGTGTATGTATAATTAGTACAAATCTTTTTCCACATTCAAATCATGTACCAAAATCAACTATCTTCCAGCATGTAAATGGTTTTCGGACTGTATGGACAGCACAAACACACTGTCAGGAGAGTTTGTAGGAAAATGCTTTGAACACTTCTGTTCTATACACAAAAATCACACATATGTATTGCAGAGATCTGGTAATGTATTCAAATGTTCTCTCATGCTTCCTGTGATCACAGTCCCCAGAGCATAATATCTTGGAAGAAGCTAATTTGTTACATCATCTAAAGAAAACAAGCACAGGCTTCCCTGCTCTGCTCACACAACAACACATAAAACTAAAAAGGATTTCTTTATTCTTAAAGAATGAGCCATGAGTTGCCTAAAATAAAACTTTGATAAGCACATAAAAATAAACACCACAAATACGAGTGAGAGAGAATTCTAAATGAGACACTTATTAGACTTGGGATGGCAAAAGAATAATGAAGTAACATGTGAAAACTAATTCTCTTTGATGTGACATGTTGATTTTTGTGTGTTTACAGCTATGCAGGGATTTGCTGAAGAGAGGTGTCCATGAGGACATGCAAGTGGGTCAGAATGACAAGTTTCTTTAAGCTGAATTGAACCATTTTTTAAAAAATTACCTTCTGGAGAAAGTCTAAGGACAAACACACACCTCTGCCAGCTAAGCTAAGTTCTCCTAAAAGTTCTTGTGCAGAAAATCCTGTACTTCTGGTTATTTACAATTTCTTTGTTTTATTTTGCCAACTACAGTATTTCCATATCAATCTAGAGCATGCTCATTTTAGGCTTTAAAACTGGGTCAACACACCCTGAAAATTCACACCAAACTGCAGTTCCTGAGCACAGATAGGCAGAGTTGTCAAAATATTCTCATCACTGAGTAAATTTGTGCTTAGAGCAAAACCAACAGCCTGGAAAACACAAGTGCCCTGCGAGCTATCAATTAAGCCTTACATCAGGATAAACTTGTGTCAAGAGGAAATTATTTCCATTTTACCTGGAGAGATTCAGCTTTGCTCTGATGTACAGAGAAGGACAGCTCAGGAAAGAGTCCACTTGCCTAAAGAAAGGGCATATTCTTGCTGTGCTGTTTGATGGTGCTACAGGGAGCTCCTTTACCCTCAGTGGGGTGTGATTTAACCTGAGCATTTCCTGAGATTTCAAAGCGTTTTCATTCCTCATCAAAATGAAAGAAATATGCTTTCAGGACATGTTTTCACAAAAGCCACAAAGTGTCCCCAACACTTTGTGACTGGGGCAGAAATTTGGTTGCTGCATTTTCCACACAGAGCCCTGTATCAGTGAGGAGCAGTGGGGAGATGGAGCAGTTCTCCACTACAGCCTAAATGTCAGAGAATCCACCTTCCTACAAACCCTCTGGAGAGCCTCCTTTCCACCCAGTTGGTCTCTCCTTGCTTAGAGCCTTCCAGGCCCACAAACCCTTTAGCTCAGAATAACAAGATGAATCAAAAATAATGAGATACAACTAAAACTGCAGGAAAAATGCAACATATTTTTAAATTTTTGAAGTTCCTTTCATTTGCAATGGCTCAAATTGGACTTTGTGTCTTTTTTTTAGAGCTCCTCTTACTGTGTCTAATCAAAGAATTCATTTTGTTTGACTAACAGATGTAGAAACGTATTTCATAAAACAGTACCTGAACCACAGTTTTTCATTAACTTTATCAAAATTGACATCTGGTAGGTTTTTTTTTCTGGTCTTTGGAAGGGATTTAAGACAAGAAAACCCTCAGAGGACTGCTATCCAAGGTTATGCTTAGCAACCTCTCTTCCTAGCTCCATATCAAACACAGAGCCAGATGGGAAAATCAGGTGGGTTTTCTCTTCCTGTGGCTATTCACATAGGCCTAAATGAGTAGAAAATAAGTCTGCTTGGAGGACATGATTCTTAGAATGGTTGGTTCAGAGGCCAAGGTTAAACCTTTGAACTAACAGGGAAGGTAGAAACATTAAAGACTATTTCTTTAGTCGTGAGTTACTATTCACTGCAAGTTCTGCTCAGATGGAGAAAAGCATCTTGCTCATGATTCAAAACATGGCACCACCAGCTAAAAGGTGGGAATGTTGGCTCCATGGAATCCAACAAAGAATTCCCATAAACTTGGGAGATGCCAGATCTTCCTCCTGCAACATTGGCAGAATCTCTGTCTGCACTGACATTTTCCTGCTCTAGCATCACTCTTTCCACTGCTTTTACATGCCACCCTCCTAACTTAATCCTTCCCTCATGTAAGATGTATTCTATGAAATTGAATTTCAAGGCTGTATGTCTTTATCTGCTGCCCTTTCCTTTCACTTCTTTTTTTGCATCTTTTTCAAAGCAACTGATAAAAGAATTAACCTTTACTATGCAGCGTCTTCCCAGCCAAATGAGGGAGGAGAAATCAAGATCTACCTCCTCTTTCCCATCCAAGTACCTTGTGAGTGTTTTGGTCCTAAGAGGAGTCTGAACTAACAGACATGAAATTTGCTCAAATGTGTTTTTTCTAGTGTGGCCCTAATTCAGTGTTATTGTACACGGCTTCCACTCCCCAACAGCACTGCCACACATTTCTGGTTGAAAGTCACAGGGCTCTGTCTTAGACTCCAGTGGGATTTAACAAAAAGGAAAATATCCCCTTTGAAACACCTCATGGCTTTCAGGCTGTTGAATGGGGTAAATGTAAACTAAATGCTGAAGATCATATGATTAAAAAAAAAAATTGAAATAGAGGAACCTTATTTCCAACCAGAAATTCCAGATATATTTTCTAATAAGACACATATTTCCTTTCCAGTTCTGGTACTGCCAATATTGTGCTGCATCTAATAGTGTGGCACACAGGATGGATGAGTCAGAAGAGTTCAGTCTGAGATTTGTAGGAAAAATGATGCTGTACATATTTTCCAGTTCTTGTGCACCCTAAACTCCCCATCTTGAGATATGCAACATTCACCAGCTTACACATTTGGCATTTCCCACTTTGACTGAATGTCCATTCACCTTCTGCTTTGAACAGTTTCAGAGTCTGTTAACAAGGGAAGATAGAGCTGCTCAGAAAAATAAATTACTTTAAAAAAAAATACCACAGTAGTGCAGGCATGTTTCTGAGTAACTGGGGTGGAAAAGGGGACAACTGCAAACCATATGTTTAAAAGTACCTGGACTTTGCATTACAAATTGGGCCTGTGCTATTTAAAGGCATTAATTTGTATTGTGCTAGTAGTCAATTCAAGTAGTAGTTAATAATATTCCATTACAGTTAGTAATTAATTCAATAACAAAATTAAATAAATATTAAATATTATATGCAAACGTTGTTTAAAAATTATTTAATACAAGTATCAAATAATTACATTCAATAGTAGTTAATGGTTAATTCAAATAACCTACTGAATGTCTAAAGGACCTATGTAAAGAGAGCTTACTTTCAAGACTACAGTATCAATGACCCATTGTAACATCACTTCTTAGCTGCCTGAAGGGTGATTTCGAAAGTAAAAACTAAATTTTTGACCTTACACTGTTACCCAGAGGCAACCCTCTGTTGCACCGACTAACACAGCACTAATCTGATTTTCAGGAAACATTCACCTTTAAATCCTCTTGTCATTAGTAAAGGAAATGAGCTGACCTGTGCACAGCCATTACAGCTGTTAGGATGAGGCTGGCAGGATAATTCAGCATGAGTCCTCTGTCCCCAAACCTCAGAGCAGCCTGGTGTATCTGGGCTCCACTGGAGTGGGGCAGGGATGTCTCGGGTGATGGGTTACCCTTCCCCACCTCCTCTCCAAATTCATGTTAGGTAAAACCCACCTCCACAGACTATCTCCCTGCCCCAAGTGCTCATCAGGCTCCTGTCTCTTGTACATGGCTCTGCAACAAACAGAGAGACAGAAACTTCCTCCTGCCACGGGAAAAAAAATTGCAAGAATGAAGAGATTGATGTGGAACAGCTGTGCAGTGGATTTTTTGAATAATTTGCTGAAAATAAACTTTAATGGGGAATTAAGAACAGAGATTAGTTCTGCAGTTCTGTGTTCTCAGAGGGTAACTTGCATGCACAAAAGTAAAGCCAGAGCTGGCTCCAGGAGCAGCTCCACTGGCAGTGCATCCCCGGGAGCCAGGCAGGGATGGGAGCTGCTCTCCACAATCTGCTCAGCTCTGGGTAGGCTCTTGCTTTTGGCAGCTCTACTCACTGTGAGCTCACTCAGGAGCAAAAAGGAGGTGCTGGCCAAGTGGATCAGCTTGGCTGCTCCTCTCCCCTCTGCCTGGCTCCTGAGAGGTGACACAGAGGTTCTGGGCAGCAGTGGAGCACCACTGCCCACAGCAGGGAAGTCACTGCCTCTGCCCAGTTCAGGATTCACCTTCCTGAATGTATCTGGTGATCCCTGTTGCATTCACCAGTTCAGAGGCCCAGATGAACCAAAACTAGACCATTCAGGTCTCTCCACATATTTTGTTTCCCATCACAGGAGCTGACAACAAGCAGGCAGCCTGCACCCCACTGGCCTATTTGAATGTGTTTTCTGAGCTCACCAACAACTCAAGTCTTTCAGTTTGCATCTCCCCAAACCTCAGCCACTCTCCCCCCTGCTATCCACCCCTACAGTGGATCTTACCCCCCTCTCCAGCAGCAGGGCACCAGGAAGGTGAGTTCAGTGGTGTGACAGCCCCTTCCAATAAGTGATAGGATACAAGATAAGGCATGCTCTGCCTGGCTGGTGGAATGTCTGGTACCTCCAAAACGTCTGCTTCTAGGACCATACCTGGTTCAGCCTGCCCAGAAAACACCCTCCTTATGGAGCCCCCAGTTCTGAACACAGATCTGTCAGTGCAGAGTGTGTAAGCTCCTCTCCTGCTACCCACTGAGTGCTGCAGTGGTGCCTCTGCAGGGAGTGCTTGGGCTTGGATTCCTGGCTGGAAGGTAGATGGAGGCTCTTCCTGAGGGAGGGAGGATTCCCTGCTGCAGTTCTGTGATCTGTGAATTAAACACCTTGGCTCCATCATCAGTTTCTCCCATAATGACTGGGCACTGACAGAGAGGGATGAAAACACCAAGTCATTCCTCCTCCTCTGAAAAGAAAAAAGGCCAATAAAAGATGGATGTTGGCAGGCTGGCATGAATTACCACACAGGCTGATGTTCTGAAAAGTCCCAGCTTTGCCAGCGTGCCTGACTGCTTCATGGACATTGAATAACTCGACCCCAAACATGACAGAAACTGCTTGTGTCTGCAGAAATGATGTCAATTCATTTTGAGGTTAATTCAGCCAGCTCTCATCACTGCCTTCGCTTCAGCTGAGAAAAGACATTAATCTGTTTAATTTCTCCCTCTGTGTTTCAGATCAGACAATCCATTTACTGAATGTGATTGATAAATTAATTAATTGCACAACATTCATTCCTTTCACTAGTTCAGAACAGGCAAACTGAAAAAAAGTCAGTACAAACATCTATGGATGAAAGATAAACTACAGATCTTTTAGGATATTTTAAACTTCAGTACTAGAGGAGGATTGAAAGGTTGTTTAACCTTGTCCAGTCCAAGTCTTCCTCATCTTGCATCCTCAGCAGCTGTAAGAGATCACCAGCATTGCATGGTCAAACTCAAAGTTCTGTTTGGATGGATATATTACACCTGGCAGGAGAATTTTCCCTGTATTTTTGATTTGGTCTCTTATTTCAACAAGAACAATTCCTTTCTTCCTTTTTTTCTTTTTTTTTTTTTTNNNGTCTTTTTGAAACAACAATATCCTACCAGCAAGTAAAATGAAAGCATTTTCAATACTAAACTTCTGCCAGTTTTTATGTTTGCTAACTGAAAGAGAAAATTTCAAGAATTGCATGGTATATATGAGAGGAGAAACCATGGCTTGAAAGGGGCAGTGGTGGAAGGTTTCCAGAAGTAGACCCAGGCTCACAAAAAGTGACACTTGCTTCTTTACCAACCCACACAGACATGAGGGCAGGCTGCAGCTGAAAAACACTCTGATTAATGGAAAATAGGTTCTTAACACTGATGAACCACTCATCAGGAAACACAAAGCACATCCTGTTCCTTCCAAACATGAAGACATCTTCTCTATAAGCTTTATTACAGTATTTCCTACAAGTTTTATGCATGCAATCAAAGTGTCTACATCAAGTTCTGCATATTTTAAACACCTCCATAAAGCAGAATAATGACCTTCCCCCCCTAAAAAAAGTTAATAAACCAATAATATTCAAGTTTTACACCACAGAGGCACAAATATTAAGTATATGCAAATTGCACTGATAAATCTAGCATGTGCATGTAGCATCCAGCACTTTGCATAGTCACTGGAGATACTGGGAGAACAGACAGCATCAGGAAAGACTGATGGCCAGTCCTGCCAGACAAGACATGGTCTGCTGGTTTGAAAGCAAAACCAGTGAGAGACTCCAAGTCAGAAGTACAATTTAATAAGAGAAAGAAGAAAAGAAATAAAATAAAGTAAAATAAATTCAATAGTGCAAAATACTGACAGAGTCAGAAT
>VZUA01047323.1:26682-37567 GCA_013401035.1 Horornis vulcanius
TAATTTGTTTTGGGAAAAAAAAATCAGATGTTGCTTCATTTTGTCACCTGGGGAGAAATTCCCCAGGTATTGTAGCAGGTTCACTGTAAATACTTCCTAGCTCATTGTTGTGGAAATAAGCAATATGCTCCTTCATCATCTTAGAAGGTACATGGTACAGCCACATGCACATTAGTTGGGCTCCCAGACACGACACTCAAGGAAAATACAAATGCAAAAGGCCACTTGTCTTTTGGAAAGATGGGACAGAACTTTTCCCACAGAGCCCAGGGAGGAGCAGGGGCTGCAGGGAGACCTCACCCCACTTCCCCATGGCTGGCAGTCCCTCATCCCACCCCAGAACTGCTTTGGGCTCAGTCCTGCCAGTTTTGGAGCAGTGATAACCCTGTGGATTGGGTATTGACGTGTCAGGGTAGGGAAACACACAGCCCCTGAGATGGGCAGGGAAAAAGAGCAAGTAATAAATCCAGGGGGACAAAGGCAAAGTTAAGGAGGCTGGAGGAACACCTTTAACTGCCACACTAATGATAACACTTGGTCAGGATGAAGAACTGTCCTTATCTGTGAATAACTCCCTTTTCCTCAGTTTGACTCACAGTTTTCATGTTATTTTTTGGTGTGATGCTCAATTCTTTCCTACCAGAGTAGCTCCGGCTGTGACCTCCGCCCCGTGAGTGTGAGTCAGGGGAGGTTCCCTCCCCACCTTATATATTGCATTTTTTTTTTTAACATGAAGACTAATTTGCAAAATATTATTCACCATAGAGACAAAAGCTGCTCCCTTGCTCTAACTGGGATATGAACTCAAATCCAGGCAGGTATATTGAGTCCCTGACTTCAGAGAGAGACCACGAGGGCAGGATTAGACCCCTCAGATATATTTCGTGATGATCTTTATGTGAATTAGATTAGGCTATTAGTTTTGGACTACTTTTAATCTCCTGGGGAAATCTGTATTTACATTTGGGTTTTTTTGTTTTTTTTTTTTTTTTCCCCTGATGCAAATTGCTTCCCCAAATAAATAGTTATGTTAAAAATCCTAGTAAAAAAACTGTTTCAAAATCCTTCACTGACCATGGCTGGCAGCCAGTGTGAGAGGTCAGCCTGCCAGCCCCAACAGTTTGCAGCTGCAATCGAGGTAACTATATAGGCAAAAGTGCATCTGACACAGTGCATTTCTGTTAATCTGCACTCTTATCAACTGATACAGGCAAAAAGTATTAATTGTTTATGTGCATATACAGATAAAAATAAGAATGAAGGAAAAATTGTCCCTCAGCTGTGAACACCAAGTTTTACCCCGGGAAAAAAAACTTCAGGGTGGGAGAGCTAATTCTTCTTTACTGATACAATTACATTGATTTAAAAGTCATTAAATCTTCTGATATTCCTGTGATCTCAGGAGTTGTTTGTGACCTGGGGTTCTGTCCCAAGCATGCCTGTATGGCCTGAATAATGAGAGGGAGGTGGGGGATACCCCCTCACTGCAGTCAGGCGGCCACAGTCCCACCCTGGGCTCCCCCAGCCTCACTCTCTGTACATTTGCAGGATATTTAAGTTGCATTTGAGCACAGAAACAGGACAGGCAGCACTCTTGGAGCAGGACACAAGGTCAGCCTTGCGTTGTGCACTGTCCTGGTGGGAAACCCCATGTCCTTCCTGATCCCTCCTGCCCAGAAAGGTGCACAAGAGGACTCAAAGTCCTGCCTGCCATGAACATCTCCATGGACAACTGCAAAGCTCCCAACACTCTTGCCACCATACAAACCCTGCCAGGCTTTGACTGAGCTGTGCAAACCCACCGTGTCCAGCCTGAGGTGCTGCTGCCATGCTCAGTCACAGCAGTGACAGGACCAGGTGGTCACCCACCACTGGCCATGGGGCCAGGGTTCGGCTGTGGATGCACAGCAGGAGACCTCACAAACCTCACCTTCCCCATTTTTAACGTGTGCTCCCATTTTCACTGCATCCTGTGTCCCTGCTAATGCTTTTATCCCTCTCTTGTGACACAAACCATGCTTTTACACCGAAGGCAACACAGCGAGCTGATTTTGCACTTTAACCTTCAGCAACTCTGATTCTAATGCAAGGCAAAACTTTTAGATTTTTAAGTAAATAAACAGTTGATTCTGACAAAAAATGACTATTCCCTCAGGGGACATTTTTGTGAAACTGCGCCAGGTACAAAAAAAAATGTATATTTTTTGGCTTGGTCATGAAACTGTCAAAACACAACTCTAACATGTTTTGCTGCATATGTAATTTTTTTCCCACAGCTCTTTCCGAGCAATGCTTAATTCTGAATTCTTTCTGCACCCAGCATTCTCAAGAAAATTGATAGATGCACAAGCAATTCAGGCTAAGTTTCTAAGTGAGTGAAATGGAACAGCCAGGAGAAAGAAGGAGAAAAAAAGCAAGACAAAGCCAGAGGAACTTTGTTAAACTTTCCAAATAAATTATGTTTTTGAGAAAAAAATTCACCCTCAAGATAGAGCTTTGGTGAGATTTAAACAGGGAGAAGGTTGACTGCTGACCCTAGGCACATGGGCTAAGTTTCACCTTCTGTGCTCATGTAACTTCATTTAATTTTATTTTTAACTGCTCTCTCTCTCTCTTGCTCTCTCTCATATATAGATATATGTTTGTATATGTAAATATCAAAGTATCTTGATCATAGTTGTGATTACACACTTCACTTTTACTAAAAACAGCTATGGCACTGTTCTTTAAAATAATAATATATTTTCCCAAGTGCCTTCACTGTTTCATCCCAGCAACTGAAACAGAGACAATCCTTTGTATGTTGAAATGTATAATTATCATGTAGCCAAAAGGGAGGGTGTAATTTTCACATCTTATTACAAGGGAAGAGTATAAGTGAAGCTGCCTTGGTAAACTTACACTTGTTTACAGAGAGCAATACCTTTGATATTAAAAACTCCAAACATGTAAAATGCTGGAAAAAATCAAGATTGTCACGCACCAAAGCTAAACATCAACAACAACAATAAATCCTAAGCAAATTTTTTGGCATAGTCACAAATGAAAAGTCAATTCTTCTTCACCTGGGCTGTTCTTCTCACTTGAGACGTTTGTTAAGAGACTTACAAATTGTTTTTGCACAGTGTGCTCTACTTGTCATGAGGAAATTTAAGAAGCTGAAGAGCCAGCTTTATTTTAAAAAAAAAGGGGGGAGGGGAACTTTCAAATGTTTCTGCTGTTTATAACTCTACTTGGGGAGTTTAAACTGGAGAAATGCTTTTCATATTTGAGTCCATCATCACAGAATTTACTTCTCCTAAATGTGACGGCATTTGCTTTCAAGTTTTTTTTTTTTGTTCTTTTTTTTTAAACACATGAACTCTCTCCTGTTTATTTCTTTTTATCTTTCTTTTTTTCTTTGCTGATTTGCCTCCCATTAAATGAGCTTCTGCGCATGAGAAATTGTTTTTTGGCCACGTAGGACAAGATGGTATCAAGGAAAGGAAGAACTGTTAGAGAAAATATCACTTACCAAGGAGATTAAAGATAAGCAGAAAGATCACACTACAGGTAGAGGAAAAAACTACTGAAGAAACAAGAAAGACGTCAGAAAATTATATGAAAGTATAATTGTTAAAGAGTTGTTCTTGTGTTTTTAGAAATCATTAGAAACTCTCTGTGCAAACATCGGATGTCAAAGTATGATAAACTCAGGCTTTCGTTAACCAAGAAAAAAATGGGGAATGAGAAGGAAAACCAAATTATTTTTAGTATGTGGAAAACTCAGCTTTTTGTTACAGGACGAAAAGAGATCATATAATTAACGTGTACAACATCTGTCAACAAGGCTATGATAAGACCCTATTTTCTAAAGAATGTCTTTTTTTCCTGTCCTAAAGTTAAGTTCCTGGTCCCATATCCTTGCTCTGAACATCATATCCATGGGAAAAAAACACCTACCACAACAACTAAAGCATATGAAAAATAAAATGTAACCCAGTAATAACAGTCATTCCACTTGAGGATGCATGTAGTTACTTTAAAAGTGGTTTTGTCTTGTGCAGAAAGACATGAATGCAAGGGCTACCAAAAGCAATTTAGTACCAGGTGGGGGTTGACATTAATCTTTCATGACAATAATATTGTGGTGTTACAGGAGGGCAAAAACAAATACCTTCTTGCACACAGAACCACTTCCCTAAGAGTCTGTGCCTGTCTTAAAAATGCACGTATAGAATTGATGTATGGCCCCAACTTCATAATGAATATGATTATTAAACAGTCTCCACTCGTGCAAATAATCGGACCTGTCCTCCTTCTGCTTCCCTTAGGTGTGATCCAAGCTTTCTCTGCGAGCAGTGCAGGAATGCTATTCCTCCTGGAATGGGCCAGGTTTGGTGAGCCCAGGCTGTGCAGAGCTGTTCTCTGCAGGATACAGACCCACATTCTGTCTGTGGTTGAGAGCAGTGCCATGAAAGCTGCACAGGGGTAGATGCTGTGCCTGAGGTAGATGCAGCTTCTGAGCAGCATTAGTGTACTTAAAACAACAAATTAATGTCTGTGGAACACTAATCAATGTTTGGTGCACTCCACATTTTTCACTGAGTTGTTAGAGTACATTTGCTTATATTTTGCCCTATTTTAATTTAGCCATATTGATCAAACTGAACACTCAATAAGACCCTAGGCACCTTAGCCTTATTAAAATTAGTCAACTTGAAGTAAGTGAGCTGAGGAAGTAATGGAAACTATTCAGAGATTTAAATACAGTGCAGCCCACTTAAATAAATACCTGTTAATGAAATAAATCTGTATATGCACATATTTCCTCAGAAACAAATTATTAAGGGGGCCCTTTAGAAGAATAAGGCTCAAACATATTCCTTAGTTTAAAATAGAAATATTTCTGTGTACATTTGTGTTTGCAGTGTTAAACACAGGGAGCCCATGCTGACCTTTCCCATCAGAGCAGTTATGATTCTTTAGAGTCTTACAGTGTCAAAATTGATTAAAATGTCCCTAAATAACCTGTAGGTAAACACTGTTTTGAGATTTTGGTAGCTCTCCCAAATGAGTTTATCCCAGGAAGAACAGAACTCAGCTGGGCCATCACCCAGACAAGTGTAAGTGGGCAGCTGCAGAAGTAAAATAAAAGGCATTTAATATGCAGTGGAAAAAATAAAAGTCATAGAGCCTAGTCTTTACAAATAATATGTCTTTGTCTTCAGAAAGTTATATCTTTTTTTTAAGCAGAGGTTGAGAGGCAAGATTAGAGCATCAGGTCCAAGGCTTGGCTTGAGAAAGAGCACTACAGCTCCTTTTGGCACACCTCTGGAGCTCAAAATATTGTTTTTGAAAACATTGCTGTTTTTCAACAAAAATGGGAGATTAGACAACATCTTTAGCTGATTAATCATCTCTGCTCTCTGAGGGGGTGACCTATGATAGTGTATTATTTTAGCCAGGAAAAGAAATTCCACCACGCAGCAAACTCTTCCTCCAGTACCTACAAATGAATTAAGCTAAAAAAGTGGGTAGAGGATCTGTGGAGGTTTCCTGGTCTCCTTGCTTTAGGGGCTGCCTTTAGAGGACTTTGCATACTCATTTTTTTCCCCTAGTCCAATAAAAGATATTAGCTCTTTTCCCTAAGCAAAATCCCTCTCATGAATCAGGCCCTACACTTGCAACTAGTGTGATATTGCTGGCCAGGTTTCACCCCAGTAAAATTCTAATCTATACTTTGTCTTGCAGAGTTAAGAAGAAAATGCATATCAGCAGAATCTCCTCTCTACTTTATTTCATTTATAAATTACGAGAATGATGCTATTATATATTATTAATTTCTGCTGTTCTCCAACTCGGCTGCAGCAGTGAGCTGCGGATGTTGGAACGGTGTAATTATGTTCTAGTAGGGCAGCCATCCGTTTCCTTTCAAAAATTTACAGGATTCTTAATCATGCTGCTCATTTGGGTGCGCAGTAGCGAGGATGGCGAAACACAAACAGGGCACGTTCGTTTACACAGGAACACCTGCTTAGCATGATAGCAGATGTCAGTCAGCAAGCAGAACACAAAAGAAAAATATCAACAACAGCAAACTAGAAGCATTTTTAACTCGGTACGGAGATCTCTTGTCTGGGGGAAGCCAAAGGAAGGGGATGAGCCTTTGCAGGTCAAAGCAGAGGCGCGGTGATGATTTGGAAAGTCTCAGCCAATGTTCCCCAAGGACCGGGTCAAGAAATCCAAGACAAACTGCTCACTGGATGATGGGATATTTAACAATTTCTCCTTCTAGAGGGTCACTTTTGCCAGCTTGATGCTAAGCATCGTACAAGGGTCATCGTAAATATATGGAATATTTGACAACTACAGCAAAGTAGTTGAGAGAAGTAAAATCCACAGAACTACTGCTCGTGTGTAAGGGTGTGCCAGCATTCCCACTGTAACCGCTTACTCTCAAGGCTTTAACTTTAAATGTTTCATCCCGGGCTGCCTCTCGGCTCTCCCATCTCAAATTGAGAGCGTTTCTGGTTTGTGCATATTTTATGAAACGAAAAGATGTCAACAGAGGAGCAAAAGTTCAGTGATTTGGGTTCTCCCGTGCAGTGCTCCAGCCCTGGAGCGGCCTCACCTCTCCCAGAGAGGCGTTGGGAGCGTGGCACCCGAGCCGAGCTGTCGCAGGCAGGTATTAATAATCCCCCTCCGTGGCATAGGCAGTAACTACTCTTCCCCAGGATTGTTAGTATTCAGAGCAAGTCAACTTGCGTGGGTCCGTGCATTAAGGGCTCCCTAAGTATGCATTGACTTGATACCCAGTAATGGCTTCTAAGGAGCCGTTATGTAGTGCCGTGTCAATGATCCATGCATTGAGGACTCCCTAAGTACGCATTGACACGACAGACCGGAACGGCTCCGAAGAAGCCGTTACGGTCTATCATGCCAATGATCTGCGGATATTGGCAGTGCCTCCCACACTTCTGCAGAGACTGTAAAAGTCTCTGAAGAAGCTGCTATGATCTCAGTGGAAGGACCATCAATCAGGTCGATGGCAGCGTTGTGTTTCGCCATTTTTCCACCCTATCGTTGGGAGGCCTTGCTCTGTTTCTAGAGTGAGATTCAAAGAATGGATAAAATGTAAAGGCTGCCCACTCATGGAGTGGCTCTGGGACTGTGCAGAGGTAACCAGTATCATAATACAACCTCTGGTTTTATTAGTTTTTAGCAGTTCCAGATGCTTCCAGCTGCGATGCCTTGACCAAGTCCCTTCAACTATTCCTACCTTCATTTGCTCTCCTCTAGCGAGCATGGGAAGCAATGGCATCTTTTGAGTGAAGATTGCAGTGGGGTTTAGAAAATGTGAATTTAGAGGAGTTACAACTAAGGCTTGAGTGAACATCTCATCACTGGTGGAAGGCTGAGATGAACCAGGTGTGTACATAGAATCACACAATGGTTTGGATTGGAAGGGACCTTAAAGATCATCCAGTTCCAACCCCCTGCCATGGGCAGGAACACCTTCCACTAGACCATGTTGCTCCAAGCCCTGTCCGACATCACACCTTTTACACTCAAGCATGCAGGAAAAGCTACACTGAAGTCTTCCATCTCAAGTTTTATAAACTCCTATCTATTGAGTTTATATAGTTTCCATCCACTCAATTTCTGTGTACTCACATCAGTTCTGAGAATCACTGCTTGGCAGGTGGCCATCTGTATTTTCTATGATGCCAAAACTTTCTATGGAAACACTGTGAACCTCGTTTTCCATGTCTTCTTTAGTACATGGATATTTTTTAAAAATTGTTTTAAAGGTACATCATTCATAATGAAGTTTTAATTCATGCTAGGTATATGACCACAAAACACTGCTTAGCCAGCGGGTATTGTTTGTGTCTACTTTTTCCATACTTTTTCAGGGAAAACCTGACTTTTAACTCTTTCATATTCACTTCATACTTCTGTTGAGGGGAGGTGAAGCTAGAGTAGAATAAAAGTATATAGAATACTCCACCTACTTTGTACACTGGTTAGAACTAGATTATCTTTGTGGTCCCTTCCAACGCAAACCATTCAATGATCCAATGATTCCCTGATGATAATAGGCCCATTCATGGTATGATACCCCATAATTTAATTTACATCTACACGGTTAAATGTTAGCAGACCACCAGAGAAAGACTGTAACCATACCTTGTGGAAAGCAGAGATCCTCAAGCAAGAAAAAGTAGCATTACTGTGCAGGTTGGAGCACCATAGAGAGACCTTGTCTGTAGCCAGGCTGGCCTGAAAAGTCTGAGCTCAAACAAAAAGAAACTGTGCAAAAGGAGATGGAGGAACATTACAGAAGATCAGAGAGGGTCATGATAAAGGAGAAACTGAGAAAGCAGAGAAGTCTCAGGGAGCACTGGTTATTAATCCCAGATATCTCTTTCTTTGGACTCAAGGACTCAAGTATTTTTAAGTGTATTTTCAGATGTGTGGAAGCACTAGAGTTCTGCAGAGACTGGTACCCCAAATCAGTGATTGTTTTGGAACTGTTAATAATTCGCTTGCAGTTGCAGAGTAGCTGTAGCTGTCAAGTCCACAACATCATGAGCAAACAGAGGAGAGAAGACAACATGGTATCTACTAAAAGTTTGAGACATTTATGGATTTTTATCAACACAGCCCTCGCTCAAATGCCTTTCAGACAGAGGAGAGTGTAACATATTCTGGAAAGCCACAACTGTTCCTTGGATAACCTGCTCTCCAAAGGCAAAACCATTAATTATTTGAGAATGTATCATTGGGAATTAGAGCCTCTTTGGGGTGGCCCTGAGAGCCTATGGGCACCAAGCACCTCCGCAACCCAAATTCTATTCAACATCTCCCTCCATGCTGCACTTGCAAATTTGTGTGAAAAGTTGCATTTCCAAATCTGGACAGCTGAAGACTGCAGTCCTTTGGAAAAAAAATAAAAAATCCAAGCTTTTCACTAAATTTAATCATCTGAGGGTTTAAACTCTACTGAGAAGGAAGAGAAGATATCATTTTACAGTGATTCAGACCATATTTCACATGCAGTATTTAATGGATGCTTTCAGGTATCTCATGATATAACGCTGCCCCTGCAACATGTGCTGAGCCCTCGATGTAAAACCTCAAATTTTTTTTTCAACCTCTGGGATAGGAACAGGCATTTGCCTCCTTCCATGTGTATATTTATTAGTAAGAATTTTGCACGGTATAATTGAAGCCTGGCAGTTTTTACCAATCGGGGCTTAAGAGGAAAACTAACACAATATAATGTTTTGTGTCCTTTTTTTTGTCCATGCAGACCAGTCAGTGAAAAGGTGCAAAGCGCTGCTAAAAGTACATTTTCTGAAATTCAAAGCCTTTTAAGAAAGGTACACAATGCAAGAATACGCAGCTGCAATTTTAAAAAGGCTACTGCTCCTTTAATGCCCAGCTGGTCCTGAGATGTAATAAAATTGACATATTGATTCCTTTGAATTTACAAATGCCTGTTTCATAAACTCCATCTCCAAAGCCTAGGCATCTTTAGAGCACTGTCATTTTTTTCTCCAAATGGATCAATTATGTGCCCACGTAATCCTGTTACCTGTGAAATCCATGCATACTTCTCCCATTTGCTGCAGTTCCCAGGCGGACAAACTTGCATTATGTACGCATAAACAAACAGAGCATTTTCCTGATATTAGGGATTGTTTTCAAAGTGAAAAGCAATCTCCTGGGTCCTTTACTCAAAAAAAAAACCCCATACATAGTGTGGTGTTTCTCCAAGTAACCTCACTGCACTATATGTATAATTATTACACAACACAGCAAATCATTAAAAAAACATTGAGTCCCGCTATCTCAAATGCTTCAACTGCAAAAAGGCACCACGACTTAGCAGCCAGCCCTCATTTTCCTGGTGAATCAAACTTTCCCATTTCTTTCTCAGCTTCTTTATTTGATAATTATTGCCATATCTATAAGGAAACCATGTTCATCAGAAGTGTTTTTGCCTGACTTAAATAATAGAAAAACACCCACGGCAAACTTTGCAGTGGAAGTTTGGGGCATTTTTCTTTTATTTTATTTCTAGGATAATTCATCTTTTCATCGTGCTGAGCACCTTTCCATCATTTACACACACACACAGAGAGTCAAGCAGGCATTAACCTGCAAACCTACCACTTATGCATATAAATGCATCACACATACGACTATTCCCATATCCCGTGGCATATTATTTGTATGAATATATACCATGCACAGAAACACATTTATACACACACACCCCATGCTCAATCCTCAAATATAAGCAGAGAAAAAGAGAATAAATGTGGTTTTCTCTGCATATGAATTGTTTATAAAGTACCGTGTACATACATAGATATGAATTCTTGTTTCATTCTTTCAGGCTGTGCTGTATCTGATTTTCTACACTTCACTGGGCAACCAGCAGTTCAGTTACACTACACTTGCCCTGTACAATTTGTCTCTAAAAGGTTCCCAAAATTATGAAACATCCTGTCTGCTGCATGACCTGCTCACTGCAGTGCCTCAGCCTGAGGTGCATCCACACATATAGAGAGGATAGCACAGAAAAAAATTAGTGTATATATANGGTCCCATGACACAGCCAAACAGAAAAAACAACAAGCAGTCCTGGCAAAAGATGTCCAACGTGAATAAAAGCCCAACAATTTGTCACATAGTTGTTACAAAATGTTCCAGGCTTTAGGGCTTGCCATGGGACAGCAGCGATAAGACGAGCATAGAAAAACGAAGGCTGGGGGTGTTGGGGTGGAGGAAGAGTTAAAACTCGAGGAAAGCTCCAGTAGTTCCAAAGGGGAAACAAAGAGGATATTTTCATTTGGCTCTTACCAAAGACACACACACACACACACACACA
>VZUA01047324.1:14882-27667 GCA_013401035.1 Horornis vulcanius
GAAAACAACTTTAAAATGGAGCTTAACAGTGGTTAAAGGGATAGAGATGAAATAACTCAGTATCTATGAGGAAACAAGGGCTCAATGACAGTACAAAAGAGCAATCATTGAAGCCTTAAGACTCCAGGTTGTTAAAGAAAATTCCCTGTCCAACCATCCAGGAGCCACTCTGGCAGCACCTGAGCTGGGATCAAGACCCCTTTGCAGCTACAGGTCCCACATTCACACGAGATTTCCCAGAGCAGTTTGCAGAGCTGATTTGCCAGCAGACACAGATGAAGGTAGAATAAATTTATCTGACAGTCAAATGCAGAAAGGAGCTACATGGCGTTTACTTTCCTCATCTGTGATAAGAGACCTAATTTTAACTGAGTTATTAAAATCTAAATCTTTTCTATCACTTTCAAAACACAATATAGGATTATGGTAATGATTTTTAGAAGAGGCTAAAGTCTCACTTTGCAAATGAATCTTATTTTGAAAAGCCCATACACATGCAGATTCAGGAATGCCTAAAAATTATTAGTTCTGAAGCAGCAGTACACTATGCCAAGACAGACTTCCCAGCATCCAAGACCAACATGTTGGCAGTGAGCAGTACCTTCTTGTATCTGTCCATTTAGGAAGGAGATGTGTTGTCCTTGATGCAGTTGCTTCATCTGAAAACTGATTAAGTTTTTAGACAAACACAGGAGAGGAGCAAAAGAGATCTTTGGGAACATTATGAAGCTGGGTTATCAGGGCAAGGGCCATCACAATAGGATAGAAATACAAAACACATTAAAAAGATGTGACTCAATATCAAAACAGGTCTGTAAGAAACATGAGAATTTCACCTCTATACTGAATTAACAGAAGAGATCAATGCAGTTTTCATGGATCTTTGCCTTGTAGGTTAGACTAAATTCCAAACATATTCCCCTTGCAAGCAGTGTGACGTGGAAATGACACATATTCATGACAACTTTGCCAAGAGGCATCCTTACTGAATTTTAAAACAAAACACAAGGAAATTTTACAAAAATATGATGGTTTTAAAAGTAATTTTGTTCTTTATAGCATAAACCTTAGGCAAGGTTTATATTTAAATAAAGAGTATTTACTGTTTCACTTAGTGATTTCTCATTTTATTTTAATTTAGCAATTACTGTCCAGTCTTCATGACAGCTCCTAACTCCTGTATTACAAAATGCTGAGTTATGTGGGGAAAAAAAAAAGCATCCTCCCTCCCAAGAAAAAGCCCAGTCTTCTCTCCTTCCTCCACCTATTCCACTGAACAAAGCACCCTGCTAAGCAGGGGGGAAGCAGAAATCACACATATAATAAGGAGTCCTCATATTTAGAGCAAACTGTAACCTTGTAGAGTAGTAACAGATTAAAGTTATTGCCACAACACATAATTGTTGGAGGCAGAATTTTCTAATTACAGGCAGTTCAAAAGAACTATTAAGGAATGCCTGCAATCATAAGACCAGTATTTGATTCTGAGGCCAGCAATAGGAGCACTCACAAGTATCCCTACATGCACACATTAACATCAAAACTAAAACCCAAGAACAACAACCAATTTTTGCTATCATAAAAAGAGAATACACTGCCCTGAAACTCTAAACACAGCTTCCTATACACCACACACTGAGAAAGCCAGCTTCTTCTCTCCCAAGTGAAAACAAAGGTAAAACTAAAGCAAAAACTGAGGCAATCCTTAAGAGGCTTACCACATTTACTAACATTGTCCAACAAGCATTGTCAAACAGAAATCAACTTCCACCTAGTTTTGGAAAGCAGTATCAAGCACATGCTGCTCAAGTCTACAAGCTAATAAACATTACCTTTTCAAAGGAAGGTATTTTCCATTGGCTAAAATAATCTGGCTAAACGTCAGTATTACTCTAAGGTTATTCTTAAAGCAGCCATTTTAAAATGATGATTACTTCAACGTATCTTCTCATGAACTCTTAGAAAATTTCACTAGGTACTACAGCCACCATTTTTTCCATGAATACTCTAAATAGAATTACACTCTATGACCTGAGAAATAAGCAAAAGACAGGACTTCTTCAGATCCTAAAGAAAATGACAGAACAAAAAAGAGCAGTACGAGTGCAAGTGAGCTCTGATCATTATAATCTCAAAGTGTAGCCATTTAGGATACATATTCAAACAGCACAAAACAAAATCAGCCATCAATAACAGGGTTATATATTGTAGTTTCTTTTACAACTTTTATTTCAATTCTTTTTGGAAGCTTTGTAAGCATTCTTTTTGAGACCTGAATACAAGTCTCATTTCGAAATTCACGTTGGTAATTATTCTAATTTGTGCTGTTCTGGTACAGTTCTGCTCCATTTCTACAACTTTGTAGAATAATCTCATTATCTTAGTACATCCAGCTATTTACATAAGTACATCTAAATGAAGATTAAGATGCTTCACTGTTTCCTTAACAGATTAAGAGATACAGAACTATTCAGTAAATAATACTAATTTGCATGAAAAATTGTACTAAGCAACTCCAATGTATTTTTCCAATTCTTTTTAGAGATATCTACCATATATAATTTGGTAAATGTCCCCTGAGTTGGTTTCTATCCCTCAGTAAATGCAGTTCAGAATTATTCCCTACAACCTGGCTGCAAAGTCACAGCAGGTCTGTGCAATTTTGAATACAGACAAGTGCACAAAGATGACCAGTTCTTCTGGCCAACACATCACAAATTGCTTATTAAAGCATAAGGGATGCATGTTCAACACAAAGGAACAAGAAGCATCACCTACAAACATAAATGGGGTATAGAACAATCTACCAATATTAGTTTTTCTGGGAAAACAAAACCAAAGAAAATAGCTAAAAAGATAATGGTAGGTCACGGCACATGAGAAAACATCTGACTACATTTTTTGAAGATGGATGACATTTAGACAATCCCATACTTTGCTGGATGCGCATTAAAGGGCACTTGATAAAACAGAAATCTGAAGAAATGTCTTGGAAATTATGCTGAACTATTTGTGCTCCGGAAGAAAAAAGTCAGATTTTTAAATTCTTTTTAGATACACACTGTGGTTGCACGACACCAAAGGAAACAGAATGCAACCCCAAGTTGTTAGCTATTTAATAGTACTTTTGTTTGTATAAGTGAAATAATGATCACTCTCCTTTTCCCAGTTTCTTGTACCAGTCTTTCGTTAATCACTTTGTCTTCAGAAGAAAGCTGAGTAATTGCTGTCCTCACATGATTCACTGAGAATTAGGGCAAGTTATTTTTGGTGAACTTGGTGTAAACTGCTTCTTGTACAGAACAACCCCATAGTCTAGCTTGTTGGTGCAGTTTGCAGCAGAGGGCACACAGTGCCATAAACTCATCTTTGGGCCTTCTCCATGACGATTCAACAACAACAACAACAAAAATAAAAAACCTGACTATTTTATTTTACTCAAACCAATAAAAGTTCTGTCTTCCTGACAGTAATTGGGAAACAAGGAGGACAGGCAACTGCTAATCAAATCTAGTCTTCTCTATTACATTTAAGTGCCTCATATAACGCAGACAAAATCTGAGTGTTTCATTTTTTGTTAACTTCTGTAGACGTGGAAAATGTGATTTCATTTCTGAAAAGGCTATCAATTCTTTAAGTAGGTTACACAACATTGATGTGCACATAAGTGGAAGAAGAAGTCACAACTAAACCACTCAATCATCTTTAAACACTCAATATCTGTGAAAGATGAAGCATTATGTATATGCAGAGCACAACTAATTACACCTCAATTTTAAATGTTAATTAGTGTCCCAGTTCTACACCAGCATCTGTGTCCACGGATGCTTATTTCAGCTGGACACCTGCTGTAGTTTTGCCTGCTCTTGCACTCTATCCTGTTTCACTGTTAGTTACCATCATCCTCCATTAGTTTTCCCTCACAACTACTTAGCCTTGCATTACCTTTTTTTAGGCTGGCCTTCACCTTTCTTTTTATTACCCTGTATCTAAACTCATGCCTCTAAATTGGGTATTACATCCCTTCTCCACACACCCACCCCTGGAGAATTTAAGTTAAGGGAAACCAGCATTTCGAAAAACAAGCACTAAAGTTTGTTGGCAGTTATGGTGTAGCTACATACTTACACTGACAAAGTCCACAGGCAGATTAAAGGAAGAAATCTAACATTAAAATAAAGTAAATCCCAAAAACAGTAAGCCACAAAACAAGCAGCACCATCCATTACTGCACAACTACATTCAGAGTTGAAGAAGGGCCCGCCCCTGCACTCAGTAACTCCTCCATAGCTCAAGACAATGATTTACCACAACAAGGAAGGGAACACCTGCTCCAAAGTGCACTTCTTCAGAGTGCCCATTTTTCCATACAAGCATTACAAAGACACACGGGCAGAAGCCAGAATTAACAGCTGCTTGTTTCTTCTGTAAAGTTCTACCTATCACCAAAACATTCTTTTTATGTGAACAGGCTAGTCAATTCCAGACTGGCAACTTACATGTTTTATATATATTACTTTTAACACAGAACACTGCTTAATATTTTCTAACATAAACACAAGAGAACTCCAATCAACTAAAAACAGTTAATCTGCACTAAACCAAAATTTAGGGAAGAATAAATATCCCTCTTCTGTAATTCTGACTTGGCTCAGCTTTAAAAAAGGCACTCCTCCTTGTGCATGAAAGGTTCTCTGTTGTCACATAGATAAGGTTTTGTAAAAAACTGCACCAAGAGAAAGTCACGTGCAAACAATGTGGTTAAACAACATCAACAGATGTTGTTGTTTCATTTCTGAATAAATGCATAGTCAAAGTCTGTCTGATCTCTCCAGTAACACCTGTAACTCAACAACTGTACCAGAAGTTATGCGGCATGTCTGAGAAGTACCAAATAATCAGCAGGAGATACTGTCAGTTCTTCAAATCTTACTCCCTCAGTAACAGGAAAAACCTACTGGTGAATGTGATTACACAGCCAACAGCAATTTCAGTCATTAGTATTAACCAACAAATCCAAATAGGAACAGCACATCCCTCCTGTCTCAGCCAAAGGAAACCAACACACTACAAAACAATCAAGTTTTTGACATTTCTATGAAAACCCCAAGCTTTTGCCCCAAAAGAGGACAAAGAGTACAACAAAACCATTAACACAGTCAGCTTCTGAGAATCAGTACCATGTCTCTCAGCTCTTTACAAAAACAGGCCTAAGTGAAAAGGAACTGTTCCCTTTCTTTTCAATTCCATCTGTGATGCTCCACAATGCATTAGCCAAGGACTCTACTCAAAAAGTTAAGTCTACAGTGTTGCATCTATCAGACAAATAAAAGCCATTTCTTCCTATTTCCACTAATATAAGTGTCAACAAAGTTCATAAATAGGAAAACATAACACACTTTCAACATTTAATCTGACATTTATTTAATCAGTTGAAAAAGTTATTTCACAAGGTTACCATCCTGCCTGTAAATGCTCAGATTCAATTAGAACATGCACTGTTAAAAACGAGGATACTTTTGTGGAAACTGTTATGAAATGTGTGCACAGAAAAACACACTCGTAAAACCAGCAAAAGGGGCAAAACCCAAAAAAGGCAAACACCAAACCAAAAGGCAAACACCAAATTACTTTATTTCTCGAAGTAGTTACACTGCTCTTACGCTGCATGCAAAACACCTGACTCACCAGATCTCTCTGTCGCGTCCGAAGCCGGAGTGTCTGGCCTCCTGCTGTCATCCGCACCTTCCTCCTCATCCCCTCCAGCGGCACCCACCGCGGCAGCAGCGCCAGGTGCCTCCGCCCGGGCCGCCGGCCGGAACGGCAACTCCTGCTCCGCGCCCTTCCCCTTGAAGCGGAACCGGTCCAAGTTGTAGAGGCTCATATTCTTAACCTTTCTGTGGAAAAAGCCAGGAAGGGGAGAGAGAGCCGGCAGGGCCCGTCTAATGCAGACGGGAAAACGCTGGCGAAGGCACCGGCCGGCGCTCCCGCAGAAACGCGAGGCCAGGGACGCTGTCAGGCAGCTGGAAGGCTCCTGCCTGCCCATCCGTCCACCCTTCCACCCACTCTCCCTCTTCCTCGCGCTCCCCCAGCCTCCCTCCTCATCTCACGGCGGCCGGCGGCCCCCGGGCACGGGCGGCGGGCCCCACACGCACCTGTCGCGCAGCGGAGTGGCCCCAGCGGGGCGGTGGGAGGGAGCAGAGGCAGCGGCAGCCGGCAGGAGCCGGGCCGGCCCCCGGGCCAGGAGTGCGAGCTCGGCGGGAGAGCGGGATGAGGCCCGGCCAGCGGGAGCACGACTCGCTCCCCTCAGGAGCGGTGCGCGCGGCTGCCGGCGCGCGGGGATGACGTCACAGCACCGCCCGCCAATCGCCTCGCCCGGCCGGGAGCGCGCGGACGCGTGCGCCTTCCCGCCTTTTCCCTCGAGGGCGGAGGGCGGCGCTGCCCTCAGGGGCGGGAGGGCCGTGGGGTGGGGGCGGGTCCCGGTCCCGTGTGGGTCTGGAGGCCTTGCGTTTCACCCGGCTGTCGCCGTAACCGAGCAGATTTGCGGGTTCCAGCTCCAGACACAGCATGAGTGACGTTTTTGATTCTAAATCATCGCATGTTCACGCCTTTCCCCCTCCCCCCCACTTCCAAGTTGAAAAGCATGAGTTGAGAACTGTGAAAAGACCATCATAAGAGATTTGGAATCCTAAAATATGGGATGATACAGTCAAAGAATAGTTTGGGTTGGAAGGGGTTAAGGACAAGGTGACTGTGGGCAAGGTCACCTTCCACTGGACCAGGGTTCTCAAAACCCATTGCACCTGGCCTTGAGCACTTCCCGAGATGGGGCATTCAGGACTCACTCCTCTGGGCAATCTGCTACAGTGTCTCACCACTCTAACAGTAAAGAATGTCTAATGTAAACCTTCTCTATTTAAATTTGGAGCCGTTCTCCCTTGCCCTGTCCACCTACATGCTCTTGTAAAAAGTCTCTCTCCATCTTTCTTGTAGGCCACCTTCAGGACTGGAAGGCCACAATTAGGTCACCCCAAGGCCTTCTCTTCACGCCAAACAGCCCAACTCTCTCAGCCTTCCCTCACAGGAAAGGTGCTCCATCCCTCTGATCATCTTGGTGACCCTCCTCTGGACCCCATCCATCAGGCCCATGTCTGTCCTGTGCTGGGCCCCCAGAGCTGATGCAGCCCTGCAGGTGGGGTCTCAGCAGAGCAGAGCAGAGGGGCAGAATCCCCTCCCTCTCCCTGCTGCCCACACTGCTTTGGACGCAGCCCAGGGCATGTTTGGCTTTGCAGGCAGTCAGTGCCCATTGCCAGATCATGTCCAGCCTCTCATGCAGCAGCACCCCCAAGTCCTTCTCAGCAGGGCTGCTCTCAATCTATTAATTCCCCAGCCTGTATTGATACCAGGGCTTGCCCTGATCTGTGTGCAGGACCTTCCACTTGGCCTTGTCAAACTTCATGAGATTCCCATAGACCCACTTCTCAAGCTTGTCCAGCTCCCTCTGGATGGTACCCCATCCTTCAGATGTGGTACCCCACCTAAAGGTGTGGATTTAGGGCAGTTTTCAGCTTATGTTCCTCGACATATTTCCAGCTTTGTGTTTCTTTGGCAGAATAGGTGGGAAAAAGTCTCCTTTTGCTGTCTTGGGTCAGGACTTGCTGCCATTCTGGGTTTCTGTGGAAGTGTGGTCACAAAGCACGTGCAGCCAGGTGTGCAAAAGGCACCTGAGGTTGCTTGGTATTGCACAGAGAACCTTGCCAGGGCTGAAATGGTGGCCTTAAATGTTGAAGTGGCAAAGAGGTACTGAAACTACCTATACATGTCTGCCCTTTCACATGCCAGCCAGCTGTGATACAAAGTTCTTCAAGGCCTGGCAGAAATGAATAAACATTATACTGGGAAGCCAGGTGCAGCAGCTAAGAAAAACATTCTGGAGAGATTATGCTAGTTTACAGAAAACCAGAAAAATAAGCCACTTACCCATCCATGCTAGCTCTGTAGTTCTGGGCTCACAGGATGTTCCTTCACCCTTAAAGTTATTTGACTTTTAAATTGCAGTAGCCAAACACCTGAGAAGCAAAAAGATTTGGAGGAAATTAAGCTTCAGTGATGATATCTTGCCTTCACATCAAATATTAATCTACAGTTTGAATAACAAATGAGTTTAAATTTGTTGGAAACTGCATTCTGCTAATCCCAAATACAAATAAGTGGCAGTGTAAATGGAACAGAATTCGCCCCCAGAGGTAGATGCCAAGGCACAGGTGGATTTGCAGACTGGCTGGTGTCTGAACAGTGCAGTTCAGAGATCATCTAAGGTTATCCCTTGAGGTTATCATTTGAGGAAGACTAAATTGTGCTGGAGAAGGAGTGCCTGGGCTAGACTCACTGTTGACATATAAAAAGGCAAGAGATCAAGGGCTTTTATGCAAAGAGCAGGTCAGTGTGAAAATGGAAGAGAGTTTTGCCTGTCAGCACAAGCTCAGACTCCTACCAACTTGAAATTCCACCCACTTAAAAGGCAAGTTACCCCAAAAATGGGAAAAAAGAAGCTTGTAGTTACATCAGAAGTAAAGCTGGGTGTGGGTTAGAGGAGGAAAAAAGTGTGGTCCATGAGAACACTTTTACTTTAGCTCAGAGAATTTAGCTCCTTCTTGAGACCTGATAACCATGGCAAAGCTCATGAGCTTCTCTGCAAAGCATTAGTACTGCTGTTAGCACCACTAATGTGTTTTCCTCACACTGACTGATTGCAACACATTGAGCATCTAAAGGTTAAGGACCCTGACCACTTTTTCCATGAGGAAAGGATGACAAACTGTGCACGTGATAGATGTCAAGTCATGTGTTTTGACTGATTTGGAGGACACAGTCAAGCAATGTTGTTAAATGTGCAGACAAATGGGTTGTGAGGCTGCACAGCTGAACGGGTTTGAAAAGCTGAGAAAAGAAAGATGAAACTGGAGAAAGTAAGTGTAAAGGGGAGCATGCACAGGTCAACTCACCAAGGCAGTCTTGGGGAAAAAGGAATAAGAAAAAACCCATAAATTTCAGAATTTAGGAGAAAAAGCAAGTTCAGCATAAGAAAACAGTGAAAACGAGGGGATTAAATAGAGCACTCCAGAACATGCCAGATTTTAAAAGCATTTCATTTACAGGAATTAACATGAACCTAGAAAATGCTGCAGCAGATTACTTCAGTTTTTACAGTGCTTTGAACTTGGAAAGACTGGGTAATTGGTAGGTATTAGTATTGTTAACAAGCTATTGTATATTCCTGGCAAGCAAGGCAGGCAAAATGTCTTTTTTGAGGCACTAATGACAGGGGTTAGACAGCTCGTGCTTACCGGAGAACTGGCAGATTGCTGTCTGCTATTGTTTTGAAGGCTGATTTGTGAGATTTTATTTTTAAGAATGGCAGCAGAAATTTGAAAAGAATCTATTTATGTACAGAATTGCTTTACATGCAACATTAGAGCTGTTACATTTGACTTGCTTTTACTTAAGACACAATTTTGTTGCTATGCTGTTGATGGAAGAGCATACCAGATGGTATGTAGGCCTTCAGAGAACTTCTGGAAGGTTTATAGATCAGTGAATATACTAATGGCCTGAACACTGAAAGAAACAAAAGAAAATGAAAATACCAGTTTGAAATTACTCATTTTGAAATTGATGCAAATTCAATTTGCATTGTCCTTGGTAGAAGGAAATCCAGTTTTAGGAGTTTGATAATAGGAGTTAAAACCTGTTGAGATACAAAGAGTCACATTCTATGTTACACTTTACAAATTGACAAGACAGTAAAATTGTTGTTCACTAGTAAATAATCAGCCAAGACAAAATGTGTCTACAGCCATTCCTGACAAGTCTCTGTTGTTTCAACTATTGTTCCTTTGATTCATGTCCTTTTTGTGCCCTATCACTTTAAGTAACTTTGTGTGGAGGAAAGATCTACCTCAGCTGCCTCATGAGAACACACCGAAGTTGTACTGTAGTGTAAAATCAACAGGGTCTGTGACAGGTAAAGTCTTACAGCACTTCTGTTAGGGCTTGCACCCAAATATTGTATAGGATTGGTGAAAAGTGTTTCTGCTCTGTTATAAATCATAAAACAAGACCAGCTGCCAAATGCTGGTGGGTTTGTACTTGATTCTAAATAATAAAAATTAAAAAAAACTTCACAAAATTTTTAAAATCTATTAAAATGTTAAATTCAGCCGCAACTGAAGAAGCAACTAGGTATGTATGTAGCACATGATGTTGCTGTAGCAACCTCACCATACCTAAATATATGAATATACAAACTAGTTTCTTGTGTGAGCTGCACAGTGATGGCAGAGTAAGGCCTCAGGTCAGAACTGTCTCTTCTCTCTTATTCCTTTTTACTTTCCATTGCATAGACAGGTTTTTTTTTCTACTCAGCCAACAATAAAATAACCCCCACTATGTGGAAAAGAATAAGAGAATAAGACTGCTTTTGTAGTATGACAGGTTTTATACTGCTATTACTTTATATATAAAGTATAATTTTTTGTGTGTATGAAAATACTTTAAGACTATAATGGTTCATGTTTTCTAGGAACATGAATCATTCTACTACTCTACTACCATTCTAGAACATTTAGACTTTTTTTCTCTCACCTGAGGTTATTTGAGGTAATTTATTTGCAGTACTGTTATTTCAATATTGAGCGTATGGTANAAAAAACAAGAGAGATAAAAACTTGAATGTAGAATTTCAGACACATTTCAGAAATGCTATCCATTTCATTCATTTGGGCAAATGCTCTCTCAGAAATCAAGCTAACCCTAATCAAAGGTCTGGCTAGCTCTCAAAAGGCTGTGACTTGTCTGAAACCATGCATCCATGATAATTCTGCTGGGTTTTTTTGTTTTAACTTTCAGATGACTATTACTTACAAACACCCACTGAATTGTGGATAAATCTGCCTAAGACTGGAACACCAGTTTCATTGGGACAATCATGGAGTTTCCCATTTCATTCTGCTCCCACAGCACATCACCCATGCAGAGTTCACCACAGGACTGCAGGCTATCTTTAGATCCTTTCATCCATTTATGACAGCATGTGGATCATCATCTACCATCCAATTTATCATCCCTCAACACCCCTGATTTAATGGCATCCTACACATCCTGAGCACTTAGAATCTGTATTGAGTCAAAAAATTATTCTAGAAAGGAAAGCAGTAGCTGCTGTTTGTTTAATACATAAGGAGTCAAAAACACCTGAAAAAAAGCAGCTTTGTTAGAATCAGTTTTGCCTGAAATGCTGAATATATGACCTTTGGAACAAAAAGAAGTGGCAGAAGTGTATAAACATGCATCATTATCAAGGATTTTGGTTTGTCACCTGCAGCTGAAACCTCCCATATTATTTGCAAATCACAGACAAATCACTTTTTTGCTTCAAGGAACCATTTTGAGAGGAGCATAACCTCAGAAGTGTAGGCCAAAAGGTGTTTTAGTTCTCCTGAATCACTTGAAAGAAATACATTTCCAGTGTGTGCTTCCATACTTACTTTTTGGCTTGCTTCTATCAGGCTACACTGCTGTCACTCTTCTGTAGCATTGCGTTTTTGACGTCACCTAGTACAGAAACTAACAGAGTAAAAACGAACAGGAAATTCAAGTTCTTTGGCCCAACATTCATATAAATGTCCCCATAATTTAGCAAAACAATATAATGGGGCTTGAATAAATAAATACACAGGAGCAAATAAATATTTGCACCAAACATTTTTACAGAGTTTTGTTTGTTTGTTTCAAATTGTATTTATAAAACCTGATCCAGCTATTTTCCCCAGCTACTTTTAAGAGAGAGAAGGGCTGAACTGGACTTCTGAAAGAGTATCTTTTAAGAACAGAATTTGGCCTTAAACAGATAAAATTTAGCATGTTATTAGTGCATAAGCAGTAGCAGAGTTCTGTCGTGTACTGCTCTGGATCTCAAAGGAACTGGAGCAAGGCATATACAATTTCTCGTTACATAAATTTGTGTGTTATTTTATACTACTTTTTGTTTAATTCATTATTTTAAATTATGAACCCTCATGTTACTGCAAATAGACTGCTAAAAGAATCCATGCCTGCACTCGTTAAAAAAATCATCAGATCCTAAAAATACATAGCCCAGTAATTTTTCTAAGAGGAAAAACTTGGAGTGGTTTTTGTACTTTCTTTGGGTTTCTTTATAACCTACTATAATTTGTTACTTCAAATTTTGATATTTAAAAGCTGGAGTAATGGTTTTTGACAAGGCAAATAGAAAAAGATTAAGTACAGGTACACTTCCACTCCTAGGATCAGTGTTCCTTCCTTCATTTCTGTTTCTGTAATCGGAACAAATACACTTTGCTTCATTTTATTTTGCATTCAAGCAAAATAAGCCTCATTTTTAAAAACATGTATTGATATTAGAGAAAATTTTTTAACTTCTCATTTCCAGATTGAAAATCTCATTAAGAAGCTATCTTTAAAGCTTTGGGACTTAGGTTGCACAGGTCAACTGGGATTTACATGACATTTTTAACTACTATTTAATTCAGCACTGTCATATTATTATAAACTTTGCAAGAAAGGATTACTGTTACTAGGCTGCATTGAACTATCTGCACACAGAAAAAGCTTCACACATTTGGGGAAAGGATGACAATTTCCTGTCCTATCTCTGTAGTGAGATTTTTGTATTTACTGTAAAGTGAAAGATAACTTTCAGGGCTGTGACACAACCAAGCTTGAAACACTTTTAATGGGAGAGA
>VZUA01047343.1:8568-20071 GCA_013401035.1 Horornis vulcanius
GACCCATGGTTTTGGGGGCTGGAGGGAGAGGTATGATGGTATGGCATGCTCTTGTGTTCTTCCATTTGCAACAAAAGTCATTGCACAGAGGGAATCTTTTCCAGCACACATCTTTATGGTCATACATTGCACATGGATATCATATGTCCACATATACATACTCACTCAGTCTTACACTACCACAGGGAGAGGAGGCCCACTTTTGAGGAATTCCTTTTCCAGTCTGCCTAGCTGTTACAATTAACATTAGTTCTATGATTAGTTCCATGACACTTACAGCAGCTGATGAAATGGTTCTTCCAATAGCACTGCAGAAACGTTGGGTAATGATTTTCAGAGCCGTATTTCCCTGACAAGTTAATCACAACACTCCCTCCTTTCCTCCCTCCCTCCAGCACTGCCTGATATTAGTAACTGGACATATTTCATGACTGTCTGGTAATTAGAGTTTGAACTCTTCTGCTTGACTAATTTATTAGCTAATATAATATGAAATTTGATGTTAATATGTCCTAAAGGCTAATCTATTCAGATTGCAATGCATAGATTTTTAATAGTCTAGTGTGCTTTGGTAATCAGAAAGAATTATGTGATTATGGCTTGTGGCTTCAGCAATTAAAAAAGATTGGCTCTCAGTGCTCATTTCAAGGTTGTTGTAGCATTTGCAGAAAGGGGTCTATAATTTCAGAGTAATGTGGATTTTTTTATGTCACTGATCTCTTTTAAGTAAGCTACTACGTGTCCCACATAGTTTAGGATGAGCAAATAGCCTAACTCCAAACTGTTTGCAGTGTACTTAGAAGTGAAAATATTGTTAATCCCTGACATTTTTTTGCAGTTGCTTCTTTATTCAGCTGAAGTGTAAAAGGCAGAACTTAGAGAAAACTCAGATATGAGAAAAGAGGAAGGAGATATGGAATGTGTTTAAGTCGTATCAGGGTTCCTGATAGGCTTTTAAACATCATTCAGGGAGCTTATACTAAATTGCTTACCCACCACTAACCTCATTTCCAAAATACAATTCCCACTCTATAACACTGCCATTCATATATCGCTTCTAGGCAACATTTTGCCTTAAATAGTTCAAAATTACACTGATTTAATTTTACAAGGAAATCTAGATTGCTCTGTGCAGTTTTCTAATCTTCATTCAGACATTTTTAGGCTCCCCCAAAATTTCATAGCCTTTAAATCATAAGTATATTTCTACCCAGATCACAAAAAAATAATTTTGGGAAGCCTCAGGTTTAATCTCACTCCCAGGAGAACTCTGCTGTAGTGAAGTCCATTAAATGATTGAAGATTACTTTAAAGATCTGTCCATTAGGTGGATTTTAATATACATGAAATACACTTTGCTGACCCCACTCTAATTCACTGTTGTCAGAATGTATGTGGCAGAAAGGCAAACAACTTATCATGTCTATCACATTTACACTGTTACATTTATTGACCCAACTTGTAGTCCTGAAGGAATTAAATCAAACCTGTTTGACAGAACCAGTTTTCTGTAAGACCATGCAGACTGGTGTCTATTACATTTTATTCCTTTACCATTTTTATTGAGCTAGAGAAGAGAAGAGCTTTCAGCTACTCTACAGAAAGATAATTTTCCTGTTAGAGAAACCATCCAGGCAGGAATCTCCAGACTAATCAGACTCTTTGTGCCGTGTATCCATGACAGGAGAAAGTGAAGTACACAGGCTGCTGCAGTCATGGCTAGAATGCAAGAGTCCAAGATGATTGGAATTTTAAACAGAAAATGTTCCAGTCCTAATTATCTTTAATCAAATGGACTAATCTGGAGATCAAACCGAAGTACTAAGAATCCTATTAAAGTCATCAGGCACCATGAGTGACAGCTACTCCTGGCAGGCCTACTCAAAAGAAGCCTGCAGACTGAACAGCTCAAACTTATATAGCATGAAGGGCCATTCTTATGAGGAAGACTAATATGAGGTCCAGGAGAAGGCACTACATTACTTCCATAGAAAAATGCAGTTTTGTCTCCCATAAATATGATACAACAACTGAAGAACTGCTTCAAACTTCAAAACATTAGCAAAGATATTAAATTAACACAACAGAAAAAATCTAAAATCAGATTATGTGATGGATAAAGGTTGTTAGAGAAAACACTTTGGGACAGGTTTTCCTCATTATTTTGTGCNCAGGGCTATAGACCCGTTCAGTAGCACGAGAGCCAAGTCCTGAATTTCCCAGGCATTTCCAGGACCATAAATACCTACTGCACAACATAAAGGATAGGTCACACATGTTATGTCATGGTATGACACAAATGCTTCGTCTCTCCAATGAGTTTTCATTCCAGGGACAGAAGGAAATGATAGTATAACACACAAATGAAATGGTAGGGTGAGAGCACTGCTGGTGTTTGGACCACTGTGTTCCCTCACCCAAATATATTTAGCACTTAATATTGTGTTCGGTACATATGCAGGTCTGCTTCTCTAGGTAAGGTCTTCCAGTGTCAGCAATTCTTCTGAAGTATTATTTTACTGTGAATTATATTTCTACCTTCTTCCTTAAAGTCCCAAACATGACTCTCCAAAAGAGCTACTTTACACAAGGGTGCAGTCCTGGAAACTGGAGGCATCTTATTCTGACCCAGTTCCACCCCTGTATAGACACCTTAATGTCTGGCATTTTTTTTTCCTCCTGTTTTGCTCTGACTCTATCACCACTGTTTTCTTTCTTTGCAATCATTCAATACATCTTCCTTTAGTATAATCAGATTTTAGCCTAATTTCAAGTGATTTATTGTATAGTGTGACATACCATAAACTTCTTGTATGTAACTGATGCACCAAAACTTGCATGAAACATACTTTTAGTGGGTAATTAAAAAAACAAAGAAGGAAAAGGATAAATTAATATTTTAGATCTGACAAAATTTGTACAACATGTTGTTGGTTTTAGTCCAGTTAGAAGTTTCACAGAAGAGACATCAAAACTCAGACTCTACCTGGGCCATAATCAGACATAGCTGTACTGAAAGTTGTTCATGACAGACTTACATGAGATATTACTAGGTTTGAATTTGCCTCAATTACTGGGGAAAAAAATGAGTCACAAGATTAAATTTCAATGACAATGATGTAGTAGGACAAATGGTATATCTGTTTAACTGTCTCTTTTGAAGTTGTCTGAAAAAGTCAGCCATGGGCAGCTTTATTTCCTGTCTGCCACATCATTCAAGATAAAGTTGGGTAGAAAAGATACAGCACTATCTCATACAGGTGACTGTAGCAAATTTTAGAAAAGTGACCCATTGCAATGATCATTTGAATAAAGTTGTTTCTCCTATGATATTCATAGAAGTGGCTTTGATCTATGAAAAATATTACTATACCAAATAACCTCTGAGCCAATAACACGCCATTAAAGTAGTCAGGTAGTAATTTGCTTACTCCCTTCATGATTAAAATAATGTTTCTTATATAAGAGTATAATTTATCTTTCCAAACTTATGATGTATAGAAATGAAAGGGTTACTTCAGTGAAATGAGTAGCCAAATCAACTGCCAGACAAATCAGTAATGACAGGCACCTGCTAATACTGCATAAACAGCAACTTTCTGAACACCATGCAAAAATTCATGTATGCAAAAGTCCATGGCACAGGAAAAAAACAAGAAAAACAACAGCTTTGAAGACAGTAAAGAATACCTCTGAAGTACTAAAACCATGAGATGAAGACTCTGCTTCAGAACTGGTGCAAAAGCTGATCAAATATTATCTTTTTGGTTGTTTTTTTTAGTTGGAAGTCTTATTTCACAAAACCAGAATATTTTAACAGATAAAAATTTTATCTAAATGATTACAAGATCATTGGTATTGAAAAGTGTTCAAAATTGTAAAGAGATCTTTAAGTTTTTGAAATGATTTTTTTAATTGATCTTCAGAGGACTATTTATTTCAAAACTTAGGTTAATGCTAGAGGTTTTTACCTTAATATGTAATAACTTTTAGAGACTTCAAATTTATATTGCTGTTTGGAATGTGGAAGAAGCCCACATTGTATTGCTACAAAACCAAGAACAGTGAAAAGTCCAGTTTTAAATATGATGCTGAATGTCCATTATTTTCTACCAAATAGTAGGTTACACATTATGGCAAGTATAAACATTAAATATTATTTATAGTTTTCCAGGTTCCAGGTTGATAATGCATAGAAAAAATTACTATTAAAAATAATTGTTTTAGGATAGTCTATAATTATTATATATCAAATTCTAATTTATTTGTCATTGTGGTCCTCCAGACTAAACACCAGAAGACATGAACACACCTGTATTTTTTTCTCTTAACCCCCAGAAAAGATGGGTTATTTTAGTACAAAGAACCTACAATGTCATCATTAAAATATCTTGTGGTGGTATTGGAGATACCATATATATGGAGATGGTACTGCCAGGAACTGGGTATGTTTTTAGCTACATATGTTTATGTATTTATAAACTGAATAACACCATGTAGATTAATTCTTCTTTCTGTGATTTAGCCTCCAAACCAGATGTCTTATTTGAAATAAGAACATTTACTTAGGTTTTCATACTTTTAGGAAAAAAACTCCAAAGGATCCTTTATTGTTGAAGCCTATTTTTCTTTTTTTTTTTTTTTTTTTTTTTTTTTTTTTTTTTTTCTTTTCTGGTTTATTTCTGTGACTTTAATTAATAGCCTTCCAGAAATACATTAGTGTTCCTACATATAGGAACTGTTCAATTAAGACAGAAATGTTTATGAACATGTGTTTCCTACCTCAATACACTGCAGATTGGACAGTCTGTGCTTGAAAATTGACTACAAAATCAGGTTCTGAAACTTACAGAAAGGATCAGCTTTGAAATGTGAATAATCAGATTGCAAGTAAGTTGGCAGAGGCTTCATGACCAGAGGCTTGCAAGTTTATTGCCTAGCAAAAGGGACATAATGTTTGAATTTCATTCCTTCTATAAGAACTTTATAGTGCTCTTTGTTTTTTCCAGAAATTATTTTTATGCTTGTGATTCAACAACTTTTTCTAAACTAAGCAAATTTCAAAAGTTTCAGCCTAGATTTACTGATGGAGTATATCTCAGTTCTCCCAAAATACCTGGTAAGTGCTATCGAGCTGTGCAAACTCACTTTCCAAAAACCCAAATCAATAGAACTTGATGGTTTTCTTCTGGTTCAACCACCTCAACTTCATTGCATGAATAACCAGAGCATATCAAGAGGCAGAGAAGTGGGCAATGGAAAGGACATCAAAATGTTCTCCTCTTGCATATGTTGTTCAAAATCCAAATGAGAATTTACTCTTTTTTCTTTTCTTTCTTATTGACTAGGTCAGTGTTGTTAAGTAAAAAATCTTCACCATATTGCTTCACTGATCACTTTAAAGCCCACATCAAAGGATTGATGTTTTTGTGATAGCTCCTCTTAGAGAAACCTCTCTTCACATTCTATTTTCATAAGAAAAATACTTAATTGAAATGACATGTTTTAGTTCTTTTTGTAATAGCTCTGTGGTACAGCAGGCAAGATTTAATCAGCGCACCCAGTGAACTGTTTTCATTAGACTAGAGGCAAATCTCGAGTTTATTTATCTTCTATGTTTATGGAAATCAGTGCATCTTTAAAGCATCTCTATATCTTCCATAGCAAAATTCTTTGCTGCTTTTGGAGTCATAAGTTCCTGTTTGGGTCTCCAACATTTTTTTCAAAAATAATGGACTGGCAAGTTGCTATGCTGTTGTGTGAGCCAACTGCATGTGCTGGGAATTATTTTGAGTGCTTAAATCTTGCATCTACAAACGCCCTTTGCAAACTTCAGCATTTGGAGATTTGTTACTGCTGTTACAACACTGTGGGGATAGAGTTTACTTAGAACAAAACACCCTGGAGGAAAGAAATGTGCTTTTATCTAGTCTGGAGCAAAGAGCTGGATTGTGCTCTGGATGCTGTCTGTGCAGGGGAGCTGGCAGCTGGGGCTGCCCAGGGTAAGCAGGGGCCCACTGGTGGCATCAGGAGGCAGGCCCCATACAAAGCACCCCAGCACATCTGCAGAGCATTATTTTGCTCACTTCTGGAGTAAATGCATGCAAGAGCTTTTGAAAGTCAGGAAAAGGCATGAAATTTTTTTCCAATATAGTGTGTTGTATAGAGTTTGGTAAAATATGCAGAGCACAAGTACTAAAGCGTTAACAAGATCCTACCAATGGGCAATCAACATTAAATTTTAGTAATAAAGACTCCAAATTGCTTTTGTCTGCTAACAGAGTCATGGCTGAACATACTTTATTTTATCTTATTTTTTTAATTAAATAGAGAGAAAACCAAAGGAAATAGTACTGAAAATGAAAAGCTTTAGTAATAATGCCTTAACTGGTAATAGCTGTAAGGAATTGTTCTAAAGAAAACTCCACATTTGACAAACCTTTGAGTGAGACAGAAGCACTTTGAGGTCAGGACAAGGGAAGAGATTTATTTATTGAAAAGAACTGTTGTGGCAATAACTGTGGGGTGGTTTGGTCTCACTGCTTGTTCTGAAAGCTAATTCATTAGAGGGGTCAGAAAAGCATGTCAGAGATTAAAATACATCTTCTTTTTTTTTCTGTTGCTGATCTTCACTTGCATTCTTTTTTCCTGGAGGTGGAGGCCCAGCAAGGAGTGACACTATTTTCACTTCTCCACCAGGGCAGCTAAAAGCACAAACCTTCAGGCAGCTGTGCAGGGGGGTCACAGTACCTTCTCTGTGGACACTCCTGGTATGAAGACACCTGGACAGACGATGACTGCAAATATGTTGTAAAGAAATATTACTTACAGTAAACCATTTTTCTAAATTAAAAAAATAAAAAATTGTCCATAGTTTTCTCTTTTTTCTTCGTCTCTATCTCTCCTTCTTAATTTGAACATATTTGTTTGAAACTAACTTGGCCCACAATTTTCAGTCTGGTCTAAGGTTTGTTTTTTCATTCCAGTGTTGTATTTTATTGCCTTTCTTTCTCTTCATATTAGATATATTTAATGTGTCTTTCTGGCTTCATTTCTGATTCTTGACTCCAGTTTGCCTCTTTCTTCTGTTGCAGCTTTTGTTCCCCTCAGTCTTGTCTCACTTTTAAAATTTAAACTTTAGCATTTTTTAAAATGTTTCACATTTTAAATCTTCTACAAGGACTGCCATGAGGAGAAACTTTACTTTTTCAAGGATACTTCTCTTTTAGCAACATTCACAGCATAAAATACTGTTTTTCACAGACATGAAAAACTGAATTTCTTCTCTCTCGATAAGTGAGCCCACAGGCTGTGTCACCTGGAGAGGACTTGTTTTTTTATTCTTTTCCCCATTCCTCTTATGGGTATGTCCATACAAGTTCTTGGCTTTTCTGTCAGGAATCAGGGAAGATCTCACCCACATTGGCTTTCTAGCAGCAGCACCGGAAAATGGTAATATTTGTTTTATTGTAACAACACGGGAACCCCTTGCTGATTTCTAACTGAAAGCTGGGTCCCTGTTGAGGAAGGAACGGAAATTAAACAATGTTAACATTAATTAATTAAACAATGGTTGGCACCATTTATCTTGCTCAAACCTTCCTCCCTTGTTCAAGAATTGAGCGACAGCCTGTGACTCTTCATTCCTCAAACTAGCACAGCTCCAGGCAGCTACAAAAACATGTTCAGAGCTCAGCCATTGCAAAAAAACAATGTCTCAGTTAGTGCTTCTTTTTGTCAAATCTTCTTTGTTCACTGAACAGTCTTTGTGTTATAAATCATGAGTAGACTCCCCCCAGGTTTGACTCCACTTCTCCTGAACATCTATAGAAAACTAACAAAAACCTAACAAGGACAACTGTTGGGTTGAGTCTGTGCTAAATGGTTGGTAACTCCAGGTGAAGTCTGAGTACTTTTGTCTACATATGGATGTCTTGCTTCCCATCCCTACAATATTTCACACTGCGTACTGTCATGTCTAATCCATTTTGGAGGAAAAAATTAATGAAGGTTATATAATTTTCAACACTTGAATGTATTTCTATTCATATATCTTTACCGACCCATAGTTTGGATCAGGATATTTTGTTACAGCAGCTGAAGAGTAACTTAAAACCATAAAATAGCAATGAAACTATCTGGAAAGACCTGTAGGCTTGTTCCCTCAAACAGTAGGGGTGACAGGCACTTCACCACAGTGTGCCAAACTCCCACACTTCAGCAATGATATCATATCATTGATTTCATATCATATCAATGATTTCATATCATTGATTTTGTATCATATCAACGATTTCATATCATTAGCCACGGTGGTGGATTGACCCTGGCTAGGTGTCAGGTGCCCAGCAAGGCTGCTCCACCACCCCCTTCCTCAGCTGGACAGGGAAGACAAAATATGATGAAAGGTAAGTGGGTTGAGATAAGGCCAGGAGAGGTCATTCACCAATTACTGCCATGGACAAAACAGACTTGACTTGAGGAAACAAGCTTAATTTGCTACCAATCAAATCAGAGTAGAGTAATGGGAAATAAAACCTAAATATTAAAACCAACATTCCACCATCCCTCCCTTCTTCCTGGACTAAACTTGAATCCTGACTTTCTCTGTGTCCTCCTTTCAGAGGCACAGAGGCACAGGGAGTGGTGCTGTTGCATGGGGGATTTCTTCCCCCCTTCTTAAAGAAATTACCCTTGAGGCTCTACCACTGTTTCTGATGGGCTCCTTCTTGGACAGCTGGAGCTGGCTGGCACTGGCTCTGCTGGACACAGTGAAACCTTCTGGCAGCTTCTCACAGAAGCCACCCCTGTAGCCCTCCTGCCCCCCAAACCTGGCCAAACAAATGCAAAACAGTCATAGAGGCTTGCAGGAACTCTAAGTAACAGAAATGAGAGCAAGACAGCAGAGCTGTAGAGATGTATTAAAGAGACCTGAGTTAGAGGTTTTCATATAAGATTTGCTTCTAAACATTTAACATACTACAAAGTTTAGAAGAAACATGTTTTTAATGCAGAAGTCTACTGAAAGCAAGGTAGAATCAATCTCTAGAGGATGCTACAGAATTACTTTGGGTCTTACTGAGGATGACGCTGTATGGCACAGGAGACAGTCTTGACTCAGTGTAACTCTAATGGGAGCAGAAATGTCTCACACAGGAAGGTGTTAGAGCTGTTTCAGACATATGAAATGGCCTGACTAGGTTTTTGAGAAGAGGACCACTATGTTCTGTTCAAAAGAAAAAAATGTTTCAGAGGTGAACAGAACTGCTGAAGTGACTTGCTCTGAATGTTATTTTTACATTTCCTTTAAGAGCAATTTATGGGAGACCTGCAAGAGAGGCAGGTTTGGGAAGACACATACAACTCACATTTGGTAAGGTGGAGAGATTTAGTCAATATTACACACGATTCCCAGACTACCTTATTTTAGAAAATCACTGCTTCTTGTATTTCAAGTGAGTATGGGCAGGATGCAGCGTTATTTGTACTAAAGAAGTTTTAAGGTCTATTGTTCAAGGCTTTTTGATGTCTAAATTCAGTTTGGCCTTTTCAAAATTCTCAGGGCATTTAACAGAGTGCATGTAATACTTCAAGGTTGTGTAAATTGCCTCCATAAAGTATTTACAAGCCTTCTTCAGTCAAAATTCTTCATCAAATCTCATTTCCTTCTCAGTATTTCATGCCATAGCCAGACAAAGGCATTGAAACTGTTTAAGGGTTGGAACTTATTCCTCTATAACAATGTCATGTAAAATGAAGTGTGAAAGAAATAGGAAGAGAAATCCATCGCTTAGAGCAGGGAAAGTCATTCAAAGATAATGCATGGTGGATTGATATTCAGCAATTTTCTTGTTGTAGGCAAGAAGAACATCCATGTCTTGCCAACATTGATATCTGGGTCTCTGTTTTTCTCCCCTTGTTTGCAGACCAGCCACAAGACCTTACTTTGAAACATAAAACACCTTGAACAAGAGCTTTGGAAAGGTGATAACTTCCACAGATCCTTGCTTGGTATACCTTAGCTAGGCTGTGTTTCAGAGACACCTACTCACTCAACACTATCTACAATTACAGCTCCTTTACATATTTTAGTCTGGGAATTCTAGATTAATTTGTCTCAAATTATAAATCCAGTTTAAAAGAATATTGAAAAAACAGTGACAGACGCCACAAAAAAAAAAAGGCCCCAACCAAACCCCACAAAAAACACAAGAGGTAAAGGCACCAGCTGGGCTGAAATTTCAAAATTATCTGGTGATGCACAAATGTGTGTACACATGTAAGAAAGCCTTTTCAAAGCTTTTGAATTAATGATATTTTCTGGTTTTAACAGAGTAGCAGTTTCTCAACATGTGGGGCAATTGCAGGGTATTTAAAATGCACTTTGCACTGGTTTTCAGTCCATTAATGCTTTATATTTACATCTCATAGTATTGCTACAACTTTTTGCAAACCTCAGGTTGTTACTCATGAATCATTTTTTCCATCTTCTCTTCCCAGCATTTTAATGACTTCATTGACTCATGTGAGGTCCCTCATCAGCCGTGTACACCATGTATGTGTCTGACCTCCTTATCCCTGCCTTTCCCCACCTGCACACCCAATCTGTCAGTGTCGAAGGTCTCAAAATAAAACAATAAACCAGAAGTGATTCCTAAGCCCACAAAGAAGTGACAGTCCAGGAAATATGTCTCTACTGGACCTTCTCCTCAGGAAGGCTCAGGAGCTTAGTGCCCTCTGCCCACTGTGCTCCTTTTCCCCCCGTTCCTTCTGAACAACTAGCATACCTCCAACATCTCCTCCCCTGCACATGTCCCCAGATATTACCTTCTGTTTCATCACTGAACTGGTGCATTCAGGCCTGTGCTTGTCTTCCAGGAACCACCCAAGAGTGCTGCCAAACACAGTGTGTTTCCAGCTTTCTGCATGGAAGTGGGTACTTTCTAAGGACACCTTTTCACCTGCTTCACCCACAGATGATTTTTTTGTCTCTGGCTCCTGGAATGATTTCTCCATGGGGAAGATAAAAGTTCATTTTGCTCCTTTATATCCTACTTTGTTTCGTTCTGTCACCCAGCTGTACTGCAAATATTCTTGCAACTTAATGCATTTAAGAGCCAGCCAGATGAAAAGAGGCATATGTAGCAGCAAACACAGCACAGGCACGTGTGCTGATAAGATTAATTCCTTGTCATCTGTTATAATGCTAAATCTAATTTGAATTGCAGCCCTTGGGACCTGCAGTTACATTTGTCCATCTGTCAGTAAACTACCATTTTATGTTGTACTGTAGTTGGTTGCAGTTAATAGACAAAGATTTTCTCTTGTTCTTCTATCCCCTCACATCACCCTTGATTTGTTTTCTAAGTATAATTAGAGCCAAATAATAGAGTTTAGCTCTTAGTTAGCAAGTTATTTATTTAAGGAAAAGCAGATCAGGATAGATACTATCTGCTCAGGTCTAGATGAAAAAAAAAAAGCAAACCCAACCCTCCTTAACTAC
>VZUA01047347.1:0-11324 GCA_013401035.1 Horornis vulcanius
AGATTTAATCCTGGAACTTCCAAAAGGTGCCAACTGCCTAGGCGAAAAAGAGAGCAGAGGGAACGTCTGAATTCAAATCAACCCCGTTTTCCACTGGAATTGAGCCATGGAAAGGTTTTCCTTGGGAGTTTGTTTAGAAGAAAATGTAAGCCTGTGCTTAGGACCTGCAGCGATAAGACTTCAGGTCATGAAACACAGATCTGTTCTCAGCTCACTCCTCAAGCCCATCCTTCACAGACTAAGGCATCACACTGGCCCCTTATAGGGAAGAGAGGGTTTAGGCTGTGCAGTCATTTAGTGAACCCTGAGCTTACAGAAAGCAGTAACAAAACATGAAGTTTATCACAATGTAGGCAGTTATGGCAGGAACAGGCACCATCCAAAGGTTCCTCTCCCCCCACAGAGCTGGGAGCAGGTGACAAGAAGGCAGTGGTGTGTAAACAGGTAGCGCTCACAAACTTGCCAGATTCTCCCCAAGCTCAGCAACTCAGCAACTGAGACAAAGCAAATCCCATCATCTATCTCCAGCAAAGAAGTTTCTCTTCAGCTTTCCTCTGCATAAAGTGGTGTTTTTTCTGCAAGATCTTCTAAGGGACATTAATTTACTGTCAAGCTGCCAGTACCAGCCTAGCTGTCAATCCCTTACATGAAGGGAAATGTCAGGATTGCATGCAGACAGCCATCCCCAGCCACAGCTCACATGCTGCCACGTACGTGTGTCCAGTGCTCTCTGCCCTGGGCATCAATGTTCACACATCCCTGTCCATGCAGGCAGTCATGGTGTCCACACAGAGCAATCAGCCAGGAGTTAGCTTTTCACATTAAATTCTTATCTAAGCCCAACCTTGAGACTGAGGACACCTGCTTCTTCTCACAGAACTGCTCCATTTGGAGCCGACTGCCTTTGCACCACCATGTCAGGCTGTGGGGGTTAGTGTAGATAGTTAAGCAACAGCATTTTGTGAGGTTAATGGGTTTAATTTAAAAAGAGAGAAAGCAACAGATTTGGGAAAGCAGAAGCCTTACAGTCTCAGTCTCACACCTCATCCCATTTATTCTCCTATGTATCGCCAGTTGCTTCTCTGTCACTTTTTCTCCTTCCTGCTTTTCCAAGCTCCTTCAGAGGTTCTGCATTTCAAGCACCTTCTGGCTTCCACTTGGACATAGAAGTCTTGGGCTGTCTCTCATTCAACACCCCAACATCCTTGCTAATATTAGCTAATAGCCTGTGTCTGCTCCAGCACAGTCACCACGTGCTAACTCAGCACTGGCCAGCCCAGGCAATGGAGAAGCTCTGAGCCTCAATGACAAAATAAAAGTATTTCAGAAATGAACCAAACTTTATCAGTTTTCCTTCTACTCTGATGGTGAGCACCTCAGTCTCCAGAAGCAATGCCTGCAGCTCAAACCCTGAACACAGCTGTGTTACTGGAGCAGATAAGCAGAGAACTTCAGTCTCCAAGGGTTGACGCAAATCTCTCTCAACACTACAGCCACCAAAACAAAGGTGGTGTTGAGCACCACTGGTGTGATCCTGCTGCCTCACAGGGAGCTTCCACAGGCGAGCTTCCTTCCATTTGTTTTTGTTGGTCATTTCCAACAGCAGCACTTGAAGGAACTTTATTGTGCTGGAGACAGAGGACTGTACAAGGGAAGCGTGCATCTGGGGAGTTTTCAAAACACATTATCCAAACCTAAGGGTCACTACATTCCAGGATATCAGCGTCAGCTGGACACTTATAAATAGCTTCACCAATCCTGACCCATTGTGCATCAAAACTCTATTTCAGAGGCTTTTTCAGCACTACTTCCTACTGCAAATACAAACAGCTGGTAAAAATAAGTGAATTTATCATCACCTTTGCTTGGCAGTGACAAGCTACTCCCACATGGACTTCATGCTCACGAAGCTGAGGTATGGTAATATAAAGTGGCAACAAGAAACCTGTAAGCCCTGCAGAAAGAACAACTCAGAACACCTGAATCATGAGGTTTCCATGATACTGCTGGAGGAATACCAGCTGAGACACAAGCTAGGGGAAAAGAAAACAGCAGCTGGGACAGACACCTGCCCCACATCAAATGGAAAGATGTTATTCTCCCGCCCACCTCTGCCAGAGCCATGGTTGCAGGCAAAAGGCAAACTGAGATCATTAGAACACCAGACCTACCATGCCTGCAAATCCCTATAAACCCATCCCCGCTCCAGGCACAAAGCAAGCAGATTTCTTCCTAGTGGGCTTGGGCACTCAAGCCATGCTGGAGCCCAGCCATTTCCCTTTCGTGCTCAAATGAGAGCCAAGCACCTTCAGGAGGGTTTTTTCCCCCTTTCTTTTTCTAAAATCAAAGTGACAGAGTATTGATGTAAGTACACCAAGCATTCAAGTACCCACACCAAAAAAGCAAATTAATTTCCATTTTCTCCAGAACTAGGCAATATTTCAGATTCCTGTAACACCTGTGAAAACCTGCACAGACAACAGCAGGCACACCAAATTAACATTAAAAGTATTTTTATACGATACAAATGCAGGAAGGATTGCAGTGAGAGGGTGTTGGTGTTTTCATTCTCCACCACCGTCTTTACCTTAATCTACACCTCCCAGAGCCCAGAAACATTAGCTTTCTTACATATGAGCCCAAATTCAATTTTCCTTTATGCAGGTTTTAAGTAAGTTACAGTCTTGAAAAGTCATTCCTGAGATGGAAACTTTTGGGCCAGGATTCAAAGAAACAAAGCATGGTTTGAGCTCCTTGGCAAAAAAGAAGCTTACAGAGAAAACAGTAGCAGGGACTTGTTTGTGCTCAACCGGCATGCCTATAATTCAGACAGCCACCACTGCTATTCCCATTTATTTAGTAATATCACACCAGACTATTTTGACTTTGGAGAGCTACGCTATTTAATGCGGTAAAAACGTTTTTAGGTCTGAGAGCATACACGACACAACACCAAGCTATTTAACAAGAACAGCCCTCCAACACCAACAGAAAATTCAAGCTGTAGAGACGAAGAATAGTTTTGGGCTGGCAGATTTTAGCCAGATTGACTTCCGATAGCAGTTATACAACATGTGAGCTGCAGAGAGACGGCAGTGCACAGGTCACGCTCCATATTTGCTGTACAGCATTCCTCATACATTGGCTCAGAGAGCAGCCAGCCTCAAGGGTTTGCTTTACCCGTGTTTAAATCATTGTGTCTTTCGCTGTATTATATACACACCGCTAGGTTACTACTGCAGAGTGTTTGGATACCAGTGGTATGTAAACAATCGCTATTTGGGAAGGTCTGACCCCATTTCCTGCCGCCTATCTTTGCGGGGGGATGCATGCCTGCAGACACACGGATCCCGGATACCCTTTAGGAGCATCCTGGGCATCCCGGCACGAGTCCCCGACCGTGGCGGTGCCGGTGCCAGCACCAGAGGCGGCTGCGAGGCCCCGGAACCCTTCACCCGCCGTTCCCTCCGCCCACGGCGCGGGCAGGACCTTCCCGCAAGGACTTTCCCCGCACCGGCCGCGGGCAGCGGCATCGCCCCGCTCCCTCCCCAAGTCCCCCCACGATGCTGCCGCCGGGGCTCCGGCGGGGCAGCGGCCGCGCAACCCCCGCGGTGTCCTGGACCCACCACCCGCTGGGTCATTCCCCCGCATGCGGGCGACAAAGAAACGCCAAGCTGCGTGGTCCAGGAGCGGCGCGTAGGAGAGCGGGGCGTGCTCACCGAGAAACGCTCCAGATCGGTGGCGGCCATGGCCGGGGCTGGCTCCGCTCCGGCGGCAGGAGCGCTGCTGTCGCTGCCCGCCGCGAGTGGCTGCGGCTGAATGGATCCAATATGGCCACTTCCTGGAAACTCCCTCCGCNTCCCGCGGCCGGCGGGGCGGTCCCGCTGCCCTCAGCGCGGCGCTCCCGGCCGCGGAGGGGAGTGGAACCCGGGGATAGCGGTGGGGCTGCCCCGGCGGGCCCCACGACTCCTGCCGGGCGTCAGGTGCCGGTCTCCGGGAGAGCACATGGCACGGGTGGTCCTGTGTGTGAGCGCCCCCGGAACGGGGCAGTGTGGCTGCGGAAGGGCCGGGAGCATCCTCTGCAGGGGTCACACAGACCCATCTCGGAAGGTCTCCAGCGTTCAGCGTGCTGGAAGGACATCACGTTCCACAGGGCAGCGGTGCCTCTGCACCGGGGCGCCTCTGTAACGCGCGGGAGCCACACCAAAGTGGCAGCTACGGCGTGGGTTTGAGCCGGGACACGAGAGCTCACGGCCATCAACGCTGCCCGTGTTTATGCTTATTTAAAGTATGCAACAGAGGGCTGTGGAGTCTTCATCGTTCCTTCCCATCTAAGGCACAGAGCCAAGGCCACCGCCAGTCTCTAACGCAGACATTGGAATTTCACGAGCTGTTAGCACGGAGCGGTTTCTGTTGCTTTCTGGTGCCCTCTGCTGCAGTGCAGCTACCCAGGAGCTGCTCACCAGAGCCACGTGTGCTCGGTCGTGCTGCTGGGTCACTAGACCAGACCTGACCGCTAATCTCTCTGTTGCCCTGGTTTTGTCTGAGGTTTCTTTTTCCCCTCTGTCCCAGGTATGTCCTCACCTCTCCACCTCACCTTCTCTCTCGGATCAATCCACTCTTCAGATTTGGAGAGCTGGGTTTGGTCAAAGAGAGCAAATACTTCTGCCTACAACGCTCTTTGCGACAAAGGGACTCATGAGGATCATTTTGAACCCCCCAATTCCTCCTACCACTTGTCCCGTTCCACTATAAAAGGGGGACTCGGGGAGGACTCTTTTGATAGATTTGTCGGAGGAAAAGACAGGACAGAGCCCTCTCTCCTTTGCTCTCAGGCAGCATCTGCTCAGCTTTGCTGCTCAAAGCCCATCCTCTGGGCTGCTTCTCCCTCGGTGCACACAGCAGCCACAGGGCAGTCACTGAATCGCTGGGTTACAGCGGGTGTCTGTATTTTACCTCTCCACATCTTTGATTCTTCCCAAGCCTCCTTGTGTTCCACTTGTACAGTGCTGTAGGAGTTCTGGGAAACATGTTCATTCCAGAAGGGCACTGTGCTTATGCTGGAGAAATAATACAGGATATAAATTTAAATGTAGGTAATTGAAAGGGGAGGGCATGGGTTAGAGGGATCAGAGATTAGGAAGAAGGTTGTGTTCTCCCTTTAAGCAATCTCAAGGCATTTTCTGAGATGGTGCCGTCCAAGTGATTTGCTTTTTGAAATATGATAGATCTAGTGCAGGTCAAAGGAGCTGTTTTTCCTGAGCAGACTGTCTACAACCAAATTAATTCTACTAATCCATGTATTAGTTGTGGATAAAGACAGTTTTTTAAAAAATGTACTTCTCTAAAAAGGTCATTGCTGAACACCATCTGTTAATTTATTTTCACCAAAAATTACCAAAACCACCCCCAACCTTTTTGCTGTCACAGCCACAGTTCTCAATGCTGCCAGGGACAACAAAGCTGTCCTGCTGGTCCCTGGCACCTGAAGCCAAGCCTGAGCAGTGTTATAAGCTTGCTGAACCTTTTATTCATTTACCCCTTGCAAGTGAAATGTTCCTGCAGACCAGACATTGATTTTATCATCTTGTTTCTTCGTCTGATCCCCAAAGATTCTCCAGTTCTCCCTGGCTCCCTCAGCAAAAATGTGGAAGCTAAAATCTGGTATTTCTGGTGTCAGATGCACTTGACAGATGCAAGTCAAACAGTCAATACAGAAGCAAAGTTAACTTTTCAGGCTGCTTTTGTATATCACAAAGAAGCAAAAATTAATAGACAAAATGACCTGAAAGTGGTTTTTTTTTAGTTTCTTTTTGTCTTATTTTACTTCACAATCAGCTTTGTGAGTCCTTATTTAAGACAATGTAAAACTTTTGCTAAACGCGTGCCCAAATGCCATAATGCCAAGTACTTTTGGAGAAGCAATTGACTTTGATTCATTAGGAGCTCTTTTCTGTTACAACAAAGTGTAAAATGTAACAAGACAAGGCTCACAAAAGCTGATTCTTCGCAGGAAAAATAATCCACAAACACCAGAAGTTTATATCCAGAAAAGGAGACAGAGGAGTCCTGTAACTTTATTCGAATAAAGGGAGAGGTCATGTGCCATTTCCTCTGGGGTCTCTCAAAATTTTTAGAGGATGCAGCCTCCTTTTTATCCTAATTTCCCGGCTGCACTTCCCTCTCTCTTTCCCCATTGGCTGAGGTACTTCAAAGGTACAAACCTCCCAAATGCCTAATTCCCCCTTCTAATGTATACCCCCACCCCGTTTTTCTTTTTCCTTGTGTCTCTGTTCTTTTTCTCTAAATCCAGAGATGTAGCACAGTCTTGAGTGAGTAACAGTCTGTGTCAATTAGTGGAATTTCTATGCAATTTAGGGTTCGGCCCATTGCTTCTTTTACCTCTCTTATCTGGCCTTATCTACCATCAGGCCCACAGTTTTTTAGTAAAGAGATCTCCTTCTCTTTCCTTTCAATCCCAAACAGTTGCTGGTTTCTGTGAGCTGCAGGTGAGATTCACAGCACAAAGGAAATTGTGAGACATTGCAACAGATCAAGAGCCAGCACTGCTGCCTCCTGGCTCTGAGCTGTGCTGCTCAGACCTCCTGGAGCTAGAGCCCTCTGTCCCTTTGTCCAGCAGTGCTGCCACCAGCCTGGGGCACGTCTGTGACAGTAGAGCATTGTATAAAAGCTCACAGTTATTTTTAATCACCTTGTAATTTCCAAAAGCACACTGTTTCTAATACCAAATCAAGAGAAACCCTGCTGATTTCAAAAGGTTCAAGCGACTTGGATTCGGTGACTCCTTTAACTGCTAATTGTTATGCAAATTATTCCTAATAGCTCCGTAATTAAATTTATATTATAGTGCTGGATGCTCCTGCAAGGACTTTAAATTTCGTGGAATATTTGTACCTGCTAAAACCACAGTGAATTTAAGATGAGCTGTGGGTTTTTTACAGGTGAAGACCTGGGACAGAGAGCACAAAGGACTGGAGGGGCACAAATATGTCCCTGGAATCTCTTTGTCCTGGGGAGAGCAAGGGGAAATGTCCCTCTCTGCATGGATGGTGGCATTGCAGCAGCACAGTTCTGATGGTTGGGGAGATCAGCAGGAGGTGCTTTACTTCTTCTCATTGTGAGCACAGGTATAGTCAACGAAAGTGTAGAGAGATAAATGCTATCACACAGCCCCTTTGACTTCACAGCCAGACACAGAGAGCAAGAGATCATCCCACCTACCACATGAGTACAGAAGCAAGACCAAGGCCTTTTGAGGATGGCTCCAACTTTCAGAGCTGAATATAATCCTTGATTTTTAAATGCAGGTGGTGCAGATAAACAGATCTCCTTCAGGGTTTTCAACACAAGCCAGAGGAAGCAGCATTTGGATAACTATACATTTTTCATTGTGTGTCATGGGGATTATTAGAAATCAAACAATTTATAGCTACTCTTTGAGCATCAACACCACCAAGCACTTTATTAAACTTTCATTGGTTATACTGACAATATACGGAGCTCATAAGGCATTTCTACAGAAGTGCTATCTTTCTAAGCTGGAAGTCAATAGGAGCTGTAGGTCCATTTCTGTACAGAAACAGACCCCACATTTCCCTGCTGCTTAATGCTAAAGTGCAGCAGAAGGTAGATTTATATTAGCTATTAGAAGAAAACTCCTTCCTGCGAGGGTGGGGAGGCCCTGGCACAGGCTGTGCAGAGAAGCTGTGGATGCCCCATCCCTGGAAGTGCTCAAGGCCAGGCTGGATGGGCCTTGGAACAACCTGGGAAAGTGGAAGGTGTCTCTGGCCATGGCAGGGAGGCTGGGAGAGTTAAGGTCCCTTCCAACCCAAATCATTCTATGCGTTGGTGATTCTATTACCACACTGAACCTCATGCCAGGTTTGCATTATCCTGCTAAAATCCCATAAATTCGCAGGCACCATCTGAAACACAGAGGACACTTGGGATGAATCCTTGCTTCATCTGTGTGAACAAGCAGTATCTAATAAATACAGACTCTGAGGTACACAGAAAACTGTGTTTCAATGGCTGCTGTTAGGAAACATCTTCTGAACTGGTTACTGAGGTCCTTGAGTTAGAGCTGAATCCTTCTCATTTATGAGAAAATGCCTTTTATCTGTAAATAATCTCCCCTCTCCTCCCCTTCCCCATCCCCTCCCCTTCACAGACTTTCGCTCAATTGTTTATCTATGGTAGGTTACTGCATTTCTCCATGGAACAAAGAAAGAGCTATTTCCCTCACAATGTGTGGTCTTTGTTTCAAATGAAAATATCAACAAGAAAAGTGGGAAATCATGGGCTTTGTCATCCTATTTATTCTGGGAACCCTGATTTCATTTTTGAGGCAACTAAGTTTTCCTTGGGGTAAAAGTCCCAGCTGTAGTCATTACCAGCTAAGCTTCACCTTTCTACAAAACAGCAGCATCCTGTCTGACTGGGACTATCCTCCACATTCCCTTTTCTTCCCTTTTGCTTCCAGCCTGGCATCTCATCTTCCCTCTGGCTCTGAGAATATCATGTGGGAAAGAGCGAGACCTAGGGAACCATTTCCTTCAGTTTTGGGCAGTAGAGACTTTGCTTTGGCTAGATATTGTGCTTGATCTCTCACTTATTTCCTGGTTTTGTGTGATGTGGATAATTACAGTCATATAACCTTCACCTTCCTCCTCTGAGGGGGTGGGAAAAGTTCCCAGGTTCACTATGCAATTTACTTCACTGTAATAATGATAATTTGAGTTTGGGGAAACTTCCTCACAGGAAAGGTAACTAAGTCTCATCAGTCACATAGTTATAAATAGAGGCCAGCTCTCTACAGTCTATGATGCAGAAATAACAAGCTGCAATATTTGTGTTTAATAAAGTAGTAGTAAATTAATCTAATCATGGGCTTCTGTATATTGTTTTTGTCTCAGTCAATAAATGAAAAATATCAAGACAGTTGGCTTGAGATCTCCTACGAAGCAGCCCACAATATTCTGTAAATAGCCCAACAAGAAATACTTGCTTTGTAGGTTTTTGGTGACACAGAAAGAGGCAAAACTTCTCACGCTTTTTAAAGGCTGGAAATTTTGGATGACTGATGAACATAACACCCATAATGTTCCAGGATTTTATTATCTATGTTAACAAAATTAATTCAGAGAGTTTAATTTCTCCATAATCTGATCAGTGTGATCAGCACTCAGCAGACTAAGAGGAGCACATTGGAGCTGGTCCTCTGATACTTGGCACTCATCCTGAATGGTGGGCAACCAAAAGGCATCAACATCTAAAGGGAAAGGTTGGCAAACAGGATGTTTGTGGTCTGGAACTGGCATGGATGATTAGCCAGAAGTGTTTTCTTCTTTATTACAGATAGTATAGGAGGTTAATGTGTTAGGTTACTAAGACCCACTGAAAGATTGTGAAAAGGAGCACAACCACATGCCATGGGTTGCCCATGAAGAGAGTGCGTGTGGGACAGGTGGCTGGAGGCACTACCTGGTGTAGAGGTCATTGTGTCAGCGCAGCTAAACCAGAGCAACCAGTTCAGACTTTGCATGGCACGAGGTGCATATGTAAACATCCTGTCTCCTGTGACCTCCTGGCTATGTGTGCTTGTGCTCTGCAGCAATGGGGAATGCCAGGATCTGCAGAGGGGAACAGACTCAGTAACTCCCCTCTTTTTGGATTTTGACTCAATGCAAGTGCTTGGAGAGGCTTGGCTGTGTGGGTTTGGAGCAGTGAGGTGTCCTGGGAGCCCGGTGCAGGGACATCCCTCTGCAGGAATGCTGCTGGACTGGGGATAAGACTGGTGGGATGTGACAGCACCCTTGTGGGTCTCAAAGGATACAAGGGTGCAGGGGTGCAGACAGGGAGAGAGTGCAGTGAGCTTGAGACCTCCCCCCCACTCCATGCTTGAACCAATTCAAGCAACTGGAGCAATTTCTCCCTTACCATTTGTAACATAAGAAAATGTTTTTTTATAAGAGCCTGTTCTTCTGAATCATTTTCCCTCCTCCTCGCTCTCATTTGCAGATATGAACTATAATCCTAGGGTACAGCTGAAAGTTTGCACTGCAAAAATCACAGACTGCTGAGATTTTCTTATGCCTGCAAGGGATTCTAGTAAGGATCTGAACAGTGAAAGCAAGGCACAGCAATTACTATTTGGATGCAGGGTCATTTTTTAGCTCTCTACATAGAGCATGCAATGCCATGAGCTATAGAGCATTGCAGAACACTGCTCAAGTGGTTGCCTCAGCAAGGGCAAGGCTGCTGTTTAGGCCATGTGAAAAGGCAGTAATAGGTGTGCAATTCACATAGAAACACAGAACTAATACAAGAAGATTACACACTATTATTGTGTGAAAAACCATTAGAGCAGCAAAATTATTTTGAGGAACTGGTTCAGTGCCAGCTCATTAGCAAAAGATGAAATAGTTTTCCAGACATTTACACAAAGATGGAGAGAGGAGAAAGAATGCCAAACACAATCTGTGGGAAAACGTTCTTCTACCCTCAGTAAAGGTAAGTAAGAGGCAGAAGAGAAGTCAGCATCAGTGAGGACACACCTCACATTGCCTTCAAAATGGAGACTTTGACACAGACTGATCATAGAATCATTAAGGTTGGAAAAGACCTCCAAGATCATCAAGTCCAGCCTAGGGTTAAACACCACCTTGTCTACTAAACCATTGCACTAAGTGCTATGTCCAGTCATTCCTTGAACACTTTGGGAATGGAGACCCCACCACCTCCCTGGGCAGACCATTCCAGGGTTTGAAATCTTTACTGCAAAGAAATTCCTTCTGATGCCCAACCTGAACCTCCCCTGGTGCAGTTTAAGGCCATTTCTTCTTGTCCTGTCACTGATTGCCTGGGAGAAAAGGCCAAACCTCACCTTTGTCCAGCCTCCTTTCAGGTACTTGTAGAGAAATAAGGACTTCTCAGGTTAAAAACTTCCAGCACCTCATAATCCTTCCTGAACTGAGGGGCCCAGAACTGGACACAGCTCTCGAGGTGTGGCCTCACCAGTGCTGAGTACCTGTCCTGCCCTGGTACCAGAGTCCCAGACCTGTCCTGGTCCTGCTGGCCACACTATTGCTGATACAGACCAGGATACCATTGGCCTTCTGCTCACCTGGGCTCATGCCCAGCCACGGTTAACCAGCACCTCCAGGTTCTTTTCCACTGGGATGCTTTCCAGCCATTCTGCCCCCAGCCTGTAGCTCTGCAGGGGGTTGCTGTGGCTGAAGTGTAGGATCTGTCATTTCACCTTGACCCTCACACTGTTTGCCTCAGCCCATTGATCCAGCCTG
>VZUA01047349.1:38668-59860 GCA_013401035.1 Horornis vulcanius
GGGTGATTGAACTGTGGAGTTTTCATCCTTAGAGATTTTCAAAGCAAGTGTTCCTGGATGCTTGCCTGGAGACCTTGCTGTAGCTGGTGTTTCTGTGGTCTGTGTTTGGAGCAATCTCCAGAGGTCCCTTCTGAGCTCAGCTATTCTGTGTCTCTCTGACACTGTGCTCAGCCCCTCCATGTACCGCCCCCAAAGAAACCAGCTGCAATTGATGCATTTTGCTAATTACTCTAAATCCCACCTTCCCCCTCCCCCCACAAAAAAAACCCCTCAAAACAAAGATGAGGCTGTGACCTTCTATGTAATTAAATTTACTTCCTTAATGGAAGCACTTACTATACTAAACCAGGAAACCTTGACCTCTCTTTCCACTGATAAGGATATTATGGATCTGGAGGCCAATCTTTTCTGTCTGATGTTCCACCCTCCCCCATCCCTTCTGCTTATGGAAGAAGATGAATCTTTCCATCTGTGAATTACCCAATATGCATTATTCATGGAGCACTTTTATCAGCCCTATTAGCTGCACATGAATCCAGGTAAATGTCAAGTCATCTTTGTTAATCCTTCATTCAGGCTCTTGGAAGTGATACTGCCCTGAGTGGAAATGTATTTGACCTCCCAGAGTATTCACTTTGCCAGAGCCACCTTTTGATGAGAAAGACTAAGTGGTTCTCTGTGGCACAGTCTGGAATCTTACCTTTCTGAGTAATTGGTAGCAGGAGGTGGCCTTGCTGTTTGCATATTTCCTTCTGGATCCATATTTAAAATGGGGGGAAGAAAATGACCTTTTAGCTCATCTCATGCCCGTTTGTGTAATGCCTTGCCTGGTGCAGGTGCCTCGCTCTCTGATGAACTTTAAGAGTTGCACTCTTTGTGTTTCTCCTCTGCTCTAGGGGATGACTCACTGTCTTATATCCTGAAGACTTTTCCCAGGAAACACATACCCAGGGAAACTACCTTTTCACTCTAACCCTCAGACAAATTCCATGACTTTAAGATGTTTAGTGTAGTGGGTTTGAAATATGCCACTTGCTGTTACCTGACACAACAGCTTTACTTCCACAAAGACCTGAGTTTTTTGGAAAGGGACTTCAACCAAAAAAAAAAAAAAAAAAAANTGTAAAAAAAAAAAAAAAAGAAAAAAAAAAGGGAATTCAGGGACATTAGTGGGAATTTTCTCATATCTGTGCTAACCTTCAAGCCCATAACCTCACAATGCCAATTATTTTATATTTTACAGCATGTTTAGTCACAAATACTTTCCCTCCATCCCCATGGCTATTTAATTTCTGCCTGGATTCTGACACAGTTTCCAGAGGTAGGCTGGAGCATCCTGGTGGTGAGGACACTGGTTGAATATATAGGACACTGGAGACTGGGCCATGGGATAGGGAATGTGTGAGTGCTCCATTCAGCACATGGCTGGGCTGTAGAACTAATTTTTTTGATCAAAACTTATGATCTAGGAACCTTTTTTCCATCCTCTGGTCTGTCTTGTGCCTTGCAATGGGGTCTGATGTGGAAATATCCATATTTATGCCATGTTATCTTAAAGCAGCCAACTTTGAGAAGTCCACAGCAGCCTCCACCCTGCCCAGTCACAAGTTGGTTTGTAGCGTCTGTGGAGACACCAAAACTCACCTGATGATCCCTCTCACAGAGTTTCTGTGCTTGGTGTGTTCACACCTTACTGCTCCACACCTGGACGTCAATACCTGGCCATGGGGAGTCTGTGGTGGAGCAGGAAAAAAAATGCTGGGCAGTGCCCAAATCCTTAATCCAACCTTCCCATGTGTGCTTGCAGACTCACACTACACTGAATATAAAAGAATTAAAAGTGTCAGAAAATTTGCAGTCTACTCCCAGGCTTTCCTGGTTTCTCTCTGTGCATCTCCCTTTTTTGATCCCACATGTGAAGCACAGAGCAAATGGAGGCTGATGCCAGCTGGAGGATTGCTGCAGTACAGATGTGAAATGATGCTTGCCCTTGGTATCCTTCTCTTTCCTAATCCTTTCCTAATCTGCTGGCAAGGAAGGCAGGACCATGTTAGAGCTCCAGCTGCCCATCTGGGATGGATGCAGAGACACAAGTTTGCACATACTGCCAGCTCCACAACAATCACAACATTTACCATTTGAAATAAGAGTGGTGGAAGCACAACCCTGGGAGAATATGGCAGTGCAAGAAGCTTGCAGATATACGGTGGGCAGCAAAAGTGTCTGCAGTGGGTTTGAACCCTCCCTAGCAAAGAGCTTATGAAGCAGGCAAACAATCCAAGTATGATAAATGAAATCTACTCATTTCACACTCTTTTCAGCTGGCATTTAAAACTCAGCTTCCTGGCTGCAGGAATCTGGATTAGTTTCTCTATAGAGTAGCATGGCTTTCTCAGGATGGAACAAAGCCTTTTTCTAAAATCCATATCCCCTGAACAGCAGAAAGCCTCTCCCACATGTTTAAATAAGCTTTTAAAAAGTTGTTGTGAGTACCTAGCCTGAGTGGGCACCAGAGGTAATGGGCCAACCCTAATTTACATCAGTGCAGAGATAAACGAAACCCTTGGGGCAGAGTGGCTGGAAAGTGGCCTGGAAGGAAAGGACATGGGGGTGCTGGTTGACAGTGGCTCAAGATGTGACAGCTGTGCCCAGGTGGTGAATGGCACCTGGCCTCTGTCAGCAGTGCTGTAGCCCCAGGGCCAGGGCAGTGCCCATCCCCTGTGCTGGGTGCTACTGAGGTCACACTTCAAGTGCTTTGTCCAGTTTTGGGGCTGTCAGGACAAGAAAGAAATTGAGGGACTGTGATGCTTGAATTTCTTCTTCATTAAAACCTAATGGACAAAGCCTCCTATGCAGGGATTGTGGGTTTGAGGCCCATCTGGGCTGTCAGAAACTGATGCTTTGGCAAGGCCGACCTGGAACAGAGACTGGACAGAGAGAGAGAATAAAGTAGATATTTATTAAAAGGCCTTTAGGGATAGACCTTGGGCAGGACAAGAGTCTGGCCAGGGTGACACCCAGGATGGACCCAAAATGGTCACAAAATGGACAAATGGTCATGAGGTCTCACATTTTTATAAGTTTTGGTCCATTTGCATATTGGGGTTTAATTGTCCAATTACAGCTTCAGGTTGTGAGGTCCCATCCTTCTTGTTCCTCCCTTCAGTCTACTGTTTGTGCTTTCAGACCTGAAAACTTGTAACAGTTGTCCTTGGTCTCCAGCAGAAAAAGGATTTGTTTTGTCTCCCTGCTCTGTGAAGAGCTGAGTGGGACTGAGTATGAGGCTCAGAGCTTCACCCCTGGGCAGCACAGAATCTGAAAAACATGAAGGCTGAAACTTAAGGTATCAACTGGAACATGTCCCAAGAAGAGAACAGAGATGGAAAAGGTTCTGGAGCACCAGGAGCAGCTGACGGAGCTGGTTTTGTTTAGCCTGGGGAAAAGGAAGCTCGGGGGGTGACTTTGCCGTTCTCTACAACTCCTGAAATAAGGCTGTAGCCAAGTGAGGATCAGCCTCTTCTCCAGGGAGCCAGTGAGAGAAAGAGAAGGAAAGGCCTCAGTCTGTACCAGGAGAGCTCAGGTTGAACAACATGTAGAATTTTCTCACTGCAAGGATGGTCAGGCACTGGAATGTGCTGATCAGGGAGGTGCTGGAGTCCTCATCCCTGGCAGTGCTTACTGAACAGGGTAATCTGTGCTCTGGGCTGGGTCACAAGGTGGTGCTCTGTCAGAAGTTGGACTCAATGATCCTGGAGGTCCTTTCCAAAGGTGGTGATTCTCCAGAGATTCATGGGGAAAGGTGTCCTACGTTGAGGACAGCTAAATGAAAACACCACCTCTCATTTAGCACAGCTCTAAGGCACAAGCTCACTGAGTGGATGAGCCCTCTGAGGAAGCAGGATGAGAGTGCATGCCTGCTCCCAAGTTCTTCCCAGGCATCCAGAGTAGATTGCTGTCTGAAAAAGGATGCTGGGCAGGGAGGACTTTTCATCTGATGCAGCACAGTCATTCTCACAGCCTTCTGTTACTGGCAAACTGTGCAGAAATAGCCAAAGAGCTGGAAAACCTCGGTGGCAAGTTTGAGCTTGAACAGTTGTAGGAAACAGCACCAAGACCACAACCTTGTAACTCTGCTGCTTTGCCAAACACGTCACAGATGTGGCACAGCCCTGAGCTGGGGCAGCTGCTGTGAAGGGAACTCTCACCTGGTGTTGTGCTGGAAGGTGTCCCTGCCCACAGCTGGGGGTTGGAATTAAATGATGTGTAAAGTCTCTTTCAGCCCAAACCATTCTGAGATTGTGTGTTACCTGAATAGTGGAAACAGAAAAAATTATTAAACCTCTCTCTTGCACAGCCTGGAAATTCTCAGGTGAGAGATAAAGCTGCCTTCTCTCAGGAAAGAGGATTTGAGGTGGATTTTCTTGCAAGCTTTGTCAACTCTGGGAACCCTAAGGTTAAAAAAAACCCCAAAAAACAAACAAAAAAAAAAAACCCAGCACTGGAGTGTCTGTCCTTCTTCCATGTAGAAGGGACATGATCACTTCTCCTGGCTTTCCACTTCTCTGCTGTTGTTGCCTTCCTTTTGCTAGTTAAAAAAAAATTACATTAAATGATTTATGACTGAAGCTTTCCTCTTCCTTAAAACACATGGACCAATAAGAAGGTATTGTAAGCCCCCTCTTGCCTTCAACAGCCCACCAGGAATGTCACTGCTACAGTGGCTTGTGTTTTGGTGCCAGGAGTTTCAATTTCACATTACAAACTGCCCTGTTTTATTATCCATGCTTTATGGATGGGGAAATGAGAATTCTGATAACAAAAACCATGCAGGGAGGGGAGAAGGCAAGAAACTGAATCTCCTTTCCAAGAAAAATGAAAGACCCCCAGAATGAAGGAACTGAATGTGGCTGGTAGGATACACAGACCACCACCCAAAAGATACACAAATCCAATTTTTTAGCTCTGTCAGGATCTAGATAAGCCTATCTGGTAACAGCAGCAGCTGATCCAATGATGTGCAAAACTCAAACCCACCTAATATGAGATTGCATTTTACATTCAGGAAGCATCTTTCCCTGAGGATAACATTTTGAAAACGATTAAATATTAACTTGATATTAAAGTAGCCCACTGCATGTATGATGTGTAAGGGGGAAGTAACTATATATTTTACGAGACACCTAAAAGCAAGGACAGAGTGATCCATGACACTGGATTATGCTTCCTGTACCTATCTACTGTAAATGCTAAAAACTATCAAATCTGGTTATATTCTGTGTGTCAGCACATACCTGGGGTGACAGAATGTGAACAAACCCAAGTGGAAAGTTGCAGAGAAATAGTGAATAAATTGGGAAAAGACTTGAATGCCTCCCACCTCTGACCTTACACCCCATGGCATTCTGGGCAGATTGCTCAGTCTCTCCATGCCTGTTTTCCAGCCCTGAAACAGGAATATAAGTCTTTATTTTCTTTGCCTGCCTTACCTATTCATGCTACAATCCCCCAGGAAGGGAAATGGTTATTATTTGGAGTTTGCAAAGCACACAATATGGAAAAGCCCCAGGCCCCAAATGCTGCACTGGTGTGAGCTATAATGAGACTCAGACAGTTCTTTGCTTCTCACTGCACAGCACTGGCCACAACACAGGAAATAATGTCTGTTTGCTACCTCTGACAGGTGGAAAACTCTCCCTTCTTTCCCAAAAGACTTCATCAATAATCAGGACGGAAATCTTTCCTGATGGAAGGCTTGTGTGCCTGGCAGAAAGACACGATTATATCCAATCCTGGAGCCAAACCATCAATACCTGATGGATGAGCCCTTGTCCCTGGGGTGTGGGGAGCTCCAGGAGCTCACACACAGGTCAGCCCATGGAGCAGCCAGGGGATTATCCCAGGACAGCAAATCGAGGGAAAGGAAATGCTTCTTGCAGGCTGGTGTTTCACAGAGATAACGAACGCTCGCTGCCTCCAGATTGGGAGGGTTGCAACCTGCTCCACAGAGAGGAAAAAGACCATCTTTTAGCCTGTCAGCAGCATGGAGACAGATGGTCTTTTATGCACTAATCTTTTTCTACACCCCGAGAAAATCAAGGGATTTTGTCAGTGAGAAACTACATGGCCAAGCTCGCTTAGGAGGACGTATTTCAAAATGATTTGGGTCATTATGGATTAGGCAAGATTCCCACTTCTCTGGGAAACTAAACATCCCTTTAAAAAAGAGCTGTGTCAGACACAATCCTCTTTGATGCACTCTGTCCTCCTTGGCACCTCACAAGGCACTGTGTACAGAGAGCCTGATCCTCCTCTCTCCCCCATCAGTGACCATCAGGGCTGGAATTGGGAAGGCACATTGGAATCAGGCTCAGAGGTCCCCGGTGGAGTTGTTCTTTAGGAGCAAACACTACTCAAGGGACGCATATTACACAAAAGCTTGGCCAGCAGCCTCTAATTTTCCCTTTTTTCTTCTCCTCTTCCCTGCTGGGCTCTCAAAGACGTTGGAAGTCAAGTCACCAGAGGTGAAAAGCTAAAGCACAAGAGTGTGTTGGCCAACTCATCTTATTTTCTTCTCCCAGGTGCTCCCTCTTGTAACAGTTTCATTTATTCCACTTGAAATCCCATTGTTGTTAATCCCACTCATAAAGGGAAAAGACATATTAGAGTTGAGAAAATAATTTCATGGTGACTGACATTATCCAGTGGATTCACTGTGCTTCACAGCCACCTTTTCTGAAATTTGATGATAGAATCATAGAATAATTAGGGTTGGGAAAGGCTTTAAACCTGATTCAGTTCCAACAGGGACACTTTCCACTAGATCCATCCAGCCCTACTTTGCCACAGCTTCTCTGGACGATGTCAGGTGTCATACACTGATCAGGAATATTAAAATGTAATCTCAGCTGTGTATTTATCACTGGCTCTAAAGGTTGCATGGCCTTGATTCACATCTGGACGACCATGGCCAGCCAAACAGTCCATTTCTACCATCCACTGCCATGAGTCACTTAGGAGTTCACTTTATTCATCCTTTTTATCTGTGTGTTTTTCACAGCTTCACAAAATTTAAAGCCAGAGGATTTTCTGGATTCATCTAAGCTTTTCAAATTTCACCTGGTTTCTCCTGAATAAATTCAGTAACTTACATTCAATAACTTCAACAAATTCTGTTGAATGAAATGGATGTGGTTCCTGGGAGTGTAATGAAGTGATGGTGAAGGAAGTCCTTCTGTGAGCAGAGGAGGTAAAACCCCAGCTTTGTTACAGGTTTGTGCCTTCACAGCAGCAATTCCAGCTCTCCCTCTGAGACTCTCTCTGTCTTGCTGGGTGAGAAACAGGGTGTGTTGTCCCTGTTTCAGAGAGATGCCTGCCAGCCAGTGGGCCAGTGCCTCTGAGGCTGGCCAGATAAATTGTCTAATGTCAGTTCTTCCTGCCTTTTCAATTCAGAGTGCCAATTCCCTTCACCACCCTGTGGATATTGAATTCTCTCTGGATCTCCTACCTCCTCTCCTTCAAATCTCTTTTGGGATTGACTGAGTTGCAAAAGTCAGGAGAGGATGGAGGGAGGAGCAGGAGCAGAGCTGGATTTGTAGACATAAGATCACGTAGCTGTGTCTTCTCAGGAAGCCAGTAATGAATGCAGACATGACTGAAGAGGAATCAGTCCAGTTAATGGGAGAATGTTTATCTTCATTCATTAAGCTCCAGGGGGAAAAAAATCACACAAAGAAGTAAAGCCCATCTCTATTATATTCATTTGTGTTCTCAAGCAAAAAGGCTTTGGGACTGATCCTCAGCTAGGGTCAGTACCTGGCACTACCTATATTAGATTTATATTTATGTCTCAGTACAATAAATGAAGAGGGAATCCTTGCTGAACTACAGATCCAAAAGCCCACAGGTAGATATTTAAAATCTTGTTTCATTTCTTTCTAGGTAAGTATTTGGGAATTCTGATTGTCCTGATTTTAAGCCTTATGTATATAATTTTATGTATTTTTGAGAGCTCTACACTGGCACCAGCCACCCCACAGTTGCAGCGCTTCTTATGAGTCCTCCTTTAAGAATTCAATATTTGCTGTGAATTCATTGCTGCTTTGCCTTCCCCTGTGAAACACCAGCTTTTCTTCCCACATTCTGTTTTCACAAGGCCTGCAGTAGCATTGTCAGAAGCACTTCACTGAGATGGAGGAAAGAACTGTGATTATCAAATAATTTACAGAAAGTAAACAGATAGAGACAAAGCTATTCTACTGGCAGACCAAAGTCAGAATCATGGCAAGCCCTGCAGAGCAGACAGGGAGGGGGCTGGAAGGAGACACAAGAGTGAGTCCTTATGCAAGGGTAGAAACCAGCTCCAATATCTCTACAAAGTGTTCTTTTTAGAAAGGGGAATTTTGGTGTTGCTGACTGTATTGCCCCATGTCTACATGGGAAACGGGGCATGAATTGGAGACAGTGTCTCATCTGAGACAGAGGCACTGAATTTGGGATTGTCAGGAGCTGCTCTGTGAGCCAATACACTCAATAGGGCAGCACCATTAAGGTCATAGAAAATTAGAAGCTTCAGAATTTAAAGGGAACCACCAGGATCATTGATCCAGCTCCTGGCCCTGCACAGACACCCCAACAATCCCACCCTGTCCCTGGGAGTGTTGTCCAAACTCTCCTGGAACTCTGACAGCCTCAGGGCTGTGCCCATTCCCTGGGGAACCTGGGCAGTGCCCAGCACCCTCTGGGGGAAGAATCTTTCCCTGATACCCAACATAAACCTTCCCTGGGAAAGGTCCAGCCATTCCCAGGGCTCCTCTCACTGGCCACCAGAGAGAAGCTGCTGGTGTGAGAGCAAGAAAACAGACATTTTATCAGCTGTGTTTGTGGTACATCTTTTTTCAAAATGCTTCAAGAAGAGTTAAACTCTAAGCAGCACTGCTTTACCAGAGGATACAACAACCCTTTCTCTGAGGAACATTGACTTGCAGAGGTAAAGAGCTTTTCCTCTTCATTGGGTTGCTGCACTGATGTAACTCTGTTCCCTGCATAAAGCATAAACCCACATTGCAGAGTTGTGCTGTGACAAGCAGTGAGAAAGTGGTTCCATCCCAGTGTCTTGATACCCCAAGAAATGAGGCTTCTACTGCAACAGCCACACAGGAGTAGCTGCATTTTTCTTGAAAAGCCAAATTTTCAGTGATCTCCAAAGGACCAAAGGCAACCCAAACTCAAACATGAAAAGATGAGCTGCAGCTGTAGCAGTCCAAGCAGTGACAACCCCGAGATTATTTTAATAAAAAGGCAGGAAATTCTTTCAGGATATTATGGTCTGTAAGCACAGCAGCACATCGCTGCATATAGATCAATTGACAGGCACTTACCAAGAAGAAATATTTTTTTGTTAATATTTCTTTAAAGCAAGCCAACTATGCAATATGTGATTTATATAATATGCCACTTCTCCAAATTATTGGTTTCATTTTTAAGGGAGTGAGAATACATACCTGAGTTCTCAGCTGAGACCTGGTTTAAAGAAAAAAAGTTAGATACAACCTTAATTCCTGCTTTCAGTTCAGAAATGAAGCAGGATTTTTCAATCAGACTTGCTGCAAAATCAGAATAGCAGCAAATACCCCATTGTGTAGTGTGCATTGACAGGAAAATCCCAGAGATAAAATCCTGCTTTGTGACTTATTCACAAAAGGGAGAAACTGTGGGTTCACATGATTTTTAATTTTAAAGTGCTGGAGAATGTGAACAATAAGTGTTAGATTACAATGCATCTGAAAAGGTGTTGCTATAAATGAAGGCACTGTGAAAAAATTTCCCCTGACTGCTAGGGAAGGGAATCAGCACAGCATAAGGCCCACAATCTGTCTGCCTTAACTCTCTGACTGTCACCTCAACTATTCATTTAATAATTTTTTTTCCGCCTCAACAGCGCTGAGGTTTTTCTTTTACCTACAAATTGCCCTAGAAACTTTAATCATTGCAGGGATTACAATAACCATTTCAAATTAATGCTGTAATTCAGAGCATACAGGTCTGCAGAAAACATTATCACTTCTCCTGAAATGAAAGCTGCACAGCCTTAAGTGTAATGTTGTTATCATTTTTCCTGTAATTAACTGCTGAAAATCTGACTTAAATTTACAAAGACATCGGTCAAGTTAATTGTCTTGTTGCTTAGCAGGAGAGGAGAACTCAGTAGGGTTAGTGGAGCAGCAGCTACCTATGGTTAATAAAGATTTTGAAATCCTGGTTTGTTGAGACCCATGCAGCTTCAGAAATATCAATTCCCACAGCCTGCAGAGCTGCAGGAACAATGACTTGTTTCCAAAACTTCTGCAGATGAACAATGAAGTCTTGACAATTAAGTCCAAAGGCAGGTAAAAGCAACAAAAGAAGAAACACAAAAAAGCTCTGTAGGCTGAAGATTTCCAGTCTGCATCTCCTTTGTTCACTCAGAACAAGGTGCATAAACACCAGATGAGGTTTAGTTTTAGGGTTCTTTTCCTTTTTTTTTTTTTTTGATAAAAGAGGAAATCACATGTTTTAAAGTATAAGCTTATTTTCCAAAGGGATTAAAGAGACAATCCCTAAATGGAGCATTATGAGTCAGACATCTAGTTAGTTTCAATGATTTGTTTCTTGCTGATACAGATATTTTACTGCTTATACTAGTTTAGCAGTGTCAAAAAGGAAGGGGGTGTTGGTTCGGGGTTTTCTGGCTTGGTTTTAGTTTGGATTGGCTTTTTGTTTGATTGTTGGTTTTGGCTTTGGGGTTTTTTTTTAAGTACTTTTTTTTCAGGTTAGTCAAATCTCTTTCCCACTCGGGCAGGAACAAGGATGTCAGTGTCACTGTCTTGGTGTGAATTCACAGAGATAACTTGAAGGGTTTAATTTACCCTCTGTCAGCAAGTCCTTGGGAATTTAGAGCTCTGGTCCCTGTGTCACTGGAATTTTAGGTTGCTTGAAGACAGATTTGACTACACCTGTGAGGAAACACCTGAGCTTAAAAATCATCTTAACTAATCAGTGTAAGGACGGCTCCGTAAATCTGCAGCTTGTCAGACATGCAGAAGTGCCATAGAAAAGTGTCTGGAACACAGGATCACAGAATGGTTTGGTTTGGAAGGGACCTTAAAGCCCATCCAGTTCCACGGGCAGGGACACCTTCCACTAGCCCAGGTTGTTCCAAACCCCATCCAACCTGGCCTTGGACACTTCCAGGGATCCAGGGGCAGCCACAGCTTCTCTGGGCACCCTGTGCCAGGGCCTCCCCACCCTCATAGGAAGGGTTTCTTCCCAATATACCAAATAAACCCACCCTGTGGCAGTGGGAAGCCATTCCCTGTGTCCTGTCCCTCCAACCCTTGTCCCAATTCCCTCTCCAGCTCTCCTGGAGCCCCTTTAGGTCCTGCAAGGGGCTCTGAGCTCTCCCTGGAGCCTTCCCTTCTCCAGGTGAGCTCCCCCAGCTCTTCCAGGCAGAGCAGAGGGGCTCCAGCCCTTGGAGCATCTCTGTGGCCTCCTCTGGACTCTCTCCAGCAGCTCCACGTCCTTCTGCTGTTGGTCCCAGAGCTGGAGCAGCTCTGCAGGCGGGGTCTCACCTGAGGGGGGCAGAGGGGCAGAATCCCCCTTGCCTGCTGCCCACTCTGGGGGATCAGTCCAAGATAGAAGAAGGTAATTAGAGATGTGCCAATTAGCACCCCAGATTTGCACTGATCATCTTTATTAATGCAAAGAGCAAATTCATTTACCTTCATATGCAGAAAAATAAAGAAGCCAACCAAAGCTGTAAAACTCATTTCCCTACCAGTTAAGTTATTTCTGCAAGAGATTGTAGAAGAGAGAGGAGGATTCTGCTTTATCAGCCTTGAAAACTACAGAGGTATCTGACAAGCCAGAGAGGAAAGTCTGGAAATACCTGGAGGCTGGAGTCCTTCTGATTCCTGTCAGGTGTCACATCAGCTGAGCTGCAAGTGGGCTTTTGGCCCACCAGTAACTTCTTCATGGAAAGGAATATTTAAATTACTAAAGCTGAAGGAAAAACTGGCTGGAAATGAGAACTGTATGAGCTGGACCCGTTTTTTTCTGAAGAAAAATTATCTACCTATCACAGACCCCTGCCTTGGGTTGAGAAGCAAATCCTCCAGAGGTGTTCCTTTCCCCACAACAGCTGTTGGGAGCCAAAAAAACTACTTTGAAAGGTGCCAAATTTTTGGAGACCTGCAACAGCTCAAGAATAAATCTGATCTCCTGAGTGATCCGTGCCAACCTTTTAATCTTCTTTGTTCCTCTGTAGCCCCTTTGCATGGCCACTTAGAGTGAATAATCCTAATACTTGGGGAATCCCATATATTCAGGAGGATCATTAATCCATAATTTCCTTCTCCTATTCCTAGTTTTCATCGTGTTTCTGGAATACACACTGATGGTGTAGTTTTATATTACTTCCCCCTACCAGAAACTGGCTGCAAACAGATTTTTCTCTCTGTAGTATAACCAAATAAATTAGCATCCAAAAGAAATTTCTATCAAAGTCTGCAAGCCTAGAGGCACAGGAAAATTGGTATTCCTGCAGAAGACAATTATTTGCTTTAAGAAGGATAAAGATTCTGCAGGGATTTGATACTAGCTTAAAAATTTGCAGGGGTGTTATAGCTATAAATCTGGAGGAAAGTAAAAAGCCTCAGATGGTCCAATTTGCTGACAATTTTACCTCCACATTTATTTTAGAAAATATATCTAATGGCAAACAAGTTTTGTTACTGCTGGGTTCGTCTGTACTGCAGTAGAATCTAAAATACTGCTGGAAGCTTTCCAAGCTCGGCATAAGTTTCACTGTCACAGAAAATTGTGCATTTCCTCTCTTTCATGCATCTCAGAAGAGTGTGGCATGAGAAAAAAAAAAAATCTCATCAATGGACCCAATATTGCTCTTCTGACCTGGAGCAATTCCTGGAATCTGGGTCCTCGTCCAGGTTTTGGAAAAGCAATTAATTATTGCAGGTGCTTCAGGTGCTCAGCTAGAGACACCTTGAAGAGGAATTTCAGGACATGTTATGCTCTGAATATAATTAGTGGCTTTCAAAAACCTTGGCATTCCTCATGCTCTCTGATGAGGAAAGAATTTTGAATTCCTATGGAAGGATTTTTTTTTATCAGTGCTTTGGGTTTTATTTATTTGCTGGACTGCTGTTGTTTGGGTTGGGTTTTTATGGGGATCAGGATGGAAATGTCATTTCTAAAAGACTACATTATATGCTTTGTTTTAAGCATTTATTCTACTGAACAGTAATATTTACAACATCCAAATACAGAACATTTTGGTTAAAATGAAAGCTGAAATGTCACTCTGATCCCTTGAAAAAGGGTTGAGTGTGTTCCCTTTCCTTTTAAACCATTCATTTTACAGTAAAAAAAAAACAAAAAAAAAAACCCTCACTCACACATCTGTGATCTGTTCCAGCAGGCTAGATCCATATAATTCACATGTTGGCATCAGAATTATATTTCTCCCATAGAATTAACCACTCAATCACCAAATAATGCAGTGCAACACAATATAGCTGACATTTTTAATACAGATCTCTTTTATTTCAGATAAGCCTAATTGCACTCTGCTGTACCCTTTCAAGACACACAGCAGGATTTTATTCTCCTAAGTACAGTGCTCTGGAAGAAGGCTGACCTGAGATCTATAAAATCTCACCAGAATTTCCAAAGGCACACAACTGCCTGCATTCTCCCCTGATACAAAGCTTACCTTTCTTGTATCATTTGTCATCATCTCCATCATCGATTTGGCAGGAAAAAATGAGAAATCCACTTGGGAATTTATATTAAAAAAACTGTGGATTTGTAAGTCTAAAAGTAACTTCTCAGACTGATTTCTGTGCCCCTCTACACAGGTAGATGAAACCAATTGGCCTTTCCTTGTTGACTGTGGAAGTCACTCCCTCCTAGAAGGCACCACTCTGATCAGGCACCATTTGGTGATGCCCTGCTGGCTGTCTCAAATCATTTCCTTCTCTTGCACATGCCTGAACAGTGCTTCCATGAGGATCTGCTCCATGATTTTCCCAGCACACAGATCCCAGGCTCCCAGGTCTGTAGTTCCCTGAATCTTCCTTTCTACCCTGTTCAAATAATCTGATTGTCACCTTCTGGTAGCTGCTTTTGACACTTTAGCCCTCAGTACACAGATTAGAGATGAGAACAGAGACCTCAACCCTGCCTTGAAAGTCTCTGAGTTCCTTTCAGGTTGTCTCAGGCTTGACAATGACCCATATTCAGAAATCTGTGATCCATGCCTCAAAAATCAATGCTTATCTCTGCAAACATGAACAAACTTCTGCTCTGAAAACCAGCAAAGGAGGAGAAGTGCCTCTTTTTTTACAAGTATCTCCCTGTCATTCGGGCTGTGGGGCAGTCTCCACCAATTATAAAGGGATCCAACATTTGGGAATCCCTGTGAAGTCTGGGAGGCTGAATCTGGGTCTGTCTCTATCAGCTCAGCAGCAGTTGAGGATCTGGCTGCTACCCTGCAGCGTTGCAGTCCTGGGAATCTGGAAAAGGTCGCCCCTCACCTCAGTCCTCCTCTGCTTTTATTTGTTTCATCCCTTCTTACCTGCCTTTTTATCTGGATTTCCTTTTATTCCATTTCTGCTGCAAGACTCAGCTGCTCTGTTGGCTGCAGTCGGGGAAAATCCTTATGATGACACAGTCAAAGAGATTTGACACCACAGCGTTGAGGGCAGCGTCTGGGAAGGGCAGAGTGAGGCAGCGCAGCTCCTGGATGTCAGATAACACTCGCTGAGGGTGAAGTTTGACATCATTTTAGCATGTTTTTTTGTCTTTCAAAGCTTTGCCCTACCCTTCAGCCTGTGTTTCATACAGTGATCAATCAGGTCTATCTGTGCTTTCGAAGTTTCTATTTAATAAACCCTTGTGACTTCCTCTTTTCGTTTCACTCCAGCCCCCACTTTTATCACCATCTTTTAGACTCAGAAAAGTAGAGACAAAACTGTTGCTTAACTCTTGAGAACTGTTGCCCTCTTTTCTCCTCATTTGTAGTCATATATTAACTCCTACATTCATTAAGATAAGGATTTTAAAACATGCAGACCTAATTGCACCTTCTTTCACAGTTAAGTGTCCAAGTCAGTGCATTTTCAGAATGATGAGCCTCTGAGAGTTTAGATCAAGTAGTTCCTTATCTTTGCCGTTAAACCCCATTGTTTAGGGTGTTTTTAATCTTGGATTGCATTTTGCACAACCAATTATGACCCGAGGCCAAACTTTACAACAGCGATGCACCAGGCTTGGCACCACTCCTGTATTTAGCACACAGATAAAATAATCCCTTTTTTTCGATGTTGTTGAAGACCCTTAAATTCTAGTGCTGTTTATGGGATCTCCATATGTTAAATACAACTCAAATTCATGCAGTGTTTAGATAGACAGACTAAGGTACCTCATTTCTGCTGCCTAAATCCAAACCCAAACATTAATTTTAAAAAAAACCTTTTTATTTTTTAAGTACCTTGCTAGCGCATAGTGAATAATTTGATGAAAATGGAGGCTTTTATTCAATTACATTCTTACAATTTGCCCAGTTTGTATCTTTTTCAAGCCTCTGTATAATTGCCTATGCTTTATTCCTTCCCTGCAGCTGTGTTCCTGAATGCATTTCATGGATTGTTGAAGTGCATTCCCAAAATGTCCTCTGAGGATGTTCAATCTTACTTAAGCAATGAATTACTTTTTTTCACTGAGTCGTGGTTATATTGGACAAGCAGGTATCTATTTGTCAAGATGTCTTGATTTCTTAACACTTTTGAGCTTTTGGGTCATCCATTTCATCAGCTGTTGACATCTGGACTATACTAAACCCCAGAAAAACGAAATTACAGTGATATTCACATCTGCTTAGGCCTTGTTAGTGCTCTTGAGCACAGTCCTTCTTGCAAAGAGTGCACTTCTGAGACACTTACTGATAAAGAATAATCAGTGCAAAAGCCCTCTCTACTGCCATGACTTTCAAGATACTCACAATGCTGCACATTTTCATGTCAGAGAATCACAGAACTGTGGAATGGTTTGGGGTGGAAGGGATTTTAAAGATCATCCAGTTCTGACTGCCTGCCATGGGCAGGGACACCTTCCACAGTCCCAGGGTGCTCAGAGCCCTGTCCAACCTGGCTTTGCAAACTTCCAGGGATCCAGGGGCAGCCACAACTTCTCTGGCCAACCTGAGCCAGGGCCTCCCCACCCTCACAAGAAAAGAATTTTTTTTTAATATCTCATCTAAACCTTCTCTCTGTCAGCTGAAGCCATTCCCCAACGTCACTCCAGGCCCCTGTCAGTGGTGTCTCTCCGTATTTCCTCTAAGTTCCTTTCAAGCACTGGAAGTCCACAACAAGGTCACCCCAGAGCCTTCTTATCACTGTTGGACATGAAATGAAGAGCTTGACTCCAGGCAGAAGAAAATTCAAAAGGCTTTATTTTCAATTTTACACAGCCCTTTTATAATATGCTGCACTAAAGAACTTTATGATTGGTTAGTAAAGACAACATTTCTCTTCATTGGTTAAATAGTGGAAACAACACCTGTTGAGAACCTAGAAGTGTTTATGAAAAATAAAGAACTTGTTTACATTCACTGTCTTTGAAAGGAATGGATTCTCTCACAGGAAGAAGAAATCAGCTACTAACAGGCTGAAAACTTTCAGACTCAGAAAATCAGACCCACATCTTCTTTCCTCCAGGCTGAACAATTCCATCTCTCCCAGCCTTCCCACACAGCAGAGCTGCTCCATCCCTCTGATCATCCTGGTGCCTCCTCTGGACTTGCTCCAGCAGCTCCAGGTCCTTCCCTCTGGGAGGGATTCAGAGGCTTTCAAGGCAGGGTTGAGGTCTCTGTTCTCATCTCTAATCTGTGTACTGAGGGCTAAAGTGTCAAAAGCAGCTACCAGAAGGTGACAATCAGATTATTTGAACAGGGTAGAAAGGAAGATTCAGGGAACTACAGACCTGGGAGCCTGGGATCTGTGTGCTGGGAAAATCATGGAGCAGATCCTCATGGAAGCACTGTTCAGGCATGTGCAAGAGNGATGATGACAAATGATACAAGAAAGGTAAGCTTTGTATCAGGGGAGAATGCAGCCAGTTGTGTGTCCTGGGCTCCAGGACAGGGGCAGCTCTGCAGGTGGGGTCTCACCTGAGCAGGGCCCAGGGCACAATCCCCCCTTTCCTGCTGCCCACGCTGTGGGATCAGCCCAGGGCACAGCAGATTCTGGGCTCTGAGTCCACATGACTGGGGCTTGCCCAGCCTTCTGTCCTACTGTGGTATTTTTTTCTTCAACACACAGAAAAAAAAATTACCAGTTGTGACTTTTGGGTTTAATCTTGTTCAGTTCTCTTAGCCATGAACTACAAATTATGAAAGGCACTGCTACTTTTCCAGGGTTCCAATGCACTTAGGGGCTTACCCAACTCTGTACCTATGTATTTGTTACTGGCTGTAGTTAAAACATCTCTGGCTGAGCTCAGATTAGTAGAGAGAAGCCACAATAAATATATTCAGATATTTTATTTAAGGGAATGAAAAGGTACACTTTGCAAGCATTTAAATCTCCAGCAACTCTTTTTTAGCCTGACCAAAGCAGTAAATTAAAATCCCAAACCCCAATCATGGAATGTAAACACTCTTATATCAAAGACTTTTGTGTGATGTTTTGTTCTGAAGGCACTTATGTCTGTGACTTTCGTAAATGCTCTTTTTTCCCTTGGGACAACTGACTTATATCAGCCAGCAAAGATCCTCAAGGAAGCATTTATCCAGTGAGCTCTGCCTGTGACCTTCTTATCTCACATGGCTTCATGCATCTTCCTGCCACAGCCAGCAGCTGAAGGCCATACATCACCCAATATTCCAGCCAGCCACCAGCAGAAGCTTTTTATCAGATGGAGACACTGGGCCAATATCCAGGATATTTGCAATGCACCCTCAGTGCAAGGGGATTGTATCAGAGGGGCAATCAGAACATTATTGTTGTTTAAAACAACCTGTAAATGTTAGGACAGCTTGTTCAGCAGCAGCACTGTGCCCCCATTCCAGTGACAGGTTTTGATCTGCTATCTTTAGATCCCAGCTGGATTTTCAGAGCTGAGTGTTGACAGCATATTAACTTTGTTGTGCTTTTCCAGTTAACTGCAGAAAGTCGACAAGGAGAATTTGGAGGGGGTTAATACAACGTTCTTTGCATTGTTACAGTCACATATATTTTATTATCAGCCTAAAATAAAGGTTACTTCAATGCACAGCAGTGGAGAGCATGTTGGGAGACCTAAGAGAGGATCACAGTAAACAGAAAACAAGTGTTCTGGTGGGACAGAGGGGCTCAGATCTGAGCCAGGTTTGAGTATACACTAAAAGCACCTTAAAAATCTTTCATCCACTCTTCCAGCCAACCAGGCTGAAAAAAAATTTCTTTTCTTCTTCGTTCAGTAGCCTGGAAAGGATCTGATTGCTTTTGAAATTAGGTGCTCAAGGGCTTTGTCACACCCATCTGAGGGTGTGGATAAGACTCCCGTTCTCCACAGCAGTGGAACCCCAGTCAAATTTTTTTTTCTGTGGTGTGCTTGCAATGCTTTTTCTGAGTTTTAGCCACATTAGGGGGAGATGTGGAAATCCTACAGCTCTATTGACAATTTAGGCACTACTCCAGGTAAGTGTAAAAGAGCGAGAAGTGAAATCCAACCCACAAATCACATTTTCTTATCACAATCCCAACTTACTTTTTGACCACTAATGCAGAAAAAACTAAGGTAATATTTTTGCTGTGAGAACAACCTTGAGTCTCTGAGTTCACATTATGCACCTCAATCATTCCAACAGCCAGTGTGATTTAAGAATGACCTGGAGCAGCACAATATTTGAATATTTGAAAATGTCCCTGGTAACAGGGATGTTCATCCTGACAAATTTTTATCTGCACCGCAGGGGAGAGTTTAACTTTGCATCACTCCCACATGACATGACAGGACATTCTACTGTGTGCTCTTGAACTTCATTTCCTCTCTGTAAGATCTCACTGCCTTACCTTACACTGCAACTTCAAGGGGGAAAAAAAGCAAAGAGGACAACTTTTACAGCACCTCCTGCTCCAGGAATGCAGAAAAAAATTATCATTTTTGATAATTTCTGTGAAGCTGTGTGTGGATTGATTCACAGGCTGTCCTGCTGAGACTATCAGAGGAAGGGAAAGCTCTCCTTTGACTACTGAAAGCAGCAGAAAGCCTTGAGAATTTACAGCAAAGGCTATTCATTTATGTAGATGCATCTAAAAGCTCAGTGCCTGACCCAAGGTCATTGTCTGGGTTCTCAGCAGTCAATGGAAAAGGATTTTGGCACCTGTGGAACTACCATTGATGCCATCCTTAGATATTGATTTCAAATAGGTGGGATGTTTTCTCATTGACTGTAAGGGTTATACAAAAAGCTACAGAAATGCTATTTCAGTACCTGTATTTCAATATCTCTGCCTCCCTGTGTGGATTACACGCTGTCTGATGGCCTGGCAGGGCAGACCTACATGGTCTGTGAAGGTGAATTAAAAGAAAAGGCTGAAAATCTTTTCACCTATTGAATGACCTCTGCTGGCTTCTAGTCAAGCCTTGAGCTTAAATAGAACTGTTTCCTTTTGGAAAAAAAAAAATCCAATGTACCATTCAATCAGTAAAGGTGGCAAAACAGACATAGAGGGAAAGAGCAGCGACAAATCCTCAGGAATTCTTTTTGCCACACCTAAGACAGATGAGTAGAACAAGCTGTGAAAAGGGAATCTCAGTATTTCTCCTGATTATATGGATTTTGAGCTGAGGATGGTCAAGCTTTGTGGGAAGTGTTTTCTTTCCATATGTTTTTTAAATCCCATTTGATTTGATTTGATGGAGCTCTCCTATTTCTGTACAAGATGCTATTTTTTTGTTGATTGAAGGTACTTGTGCTTTGGCAGCAACTTCCTAAGGAAGAGAGAACAAAATTCATAAAAAACTGACTCAGCACTGCTCAGTACCTGGCAGGATGAGGAAAACTAAAATGTGGGTTTGCAACACCTGCATTTACCTTTGTGTGTTTGTACCCACACTCCTGCCAAGAAATTGTCACCTCAGGAACAGCTTTAGGACACACTCATTGCTCCAATGCCATCACAGGCTTACTCATCCTGGTAGGAATGATGAGTGATCCATGTCCACAGCTTCCACACCTTCTGGGCTGTGCCTCACCTGTCCTCTCTTTCTGTGGCATCTAAAAAACCTCTGATTACTCACTTGAAGAAGAGAGGGCAGATGGTGAAGGATGAAAAACAAAAGGCTAAGAAGAGCAATGGTCTCAAACCTCCTCTGGAGCTGTTTTTCCCATTGTGAGGATGCATGGGAACAGATGGTTTCATTAAGAGCCTGATCCAAAGATGATGGAAGACTAGAAAGTGTTACACGTAGGTAAAAACCTAATAAAAGAAAAGCCTCGTAAAATTAGGCCTTGCTATTTTGGCTAAGCTAAGGTAGCCTGTAAAGCTCCCATGAGAAAGAATCATAAGAATGAGAATCAGTTTGCATAACAATCTATTCTTGTAAAAAGGTGGTTTGCATCTGTGAAAAATAAAAAGTCTCTCCCATGAGAATCCACAAAGAAAAATGTAAATACCTGTGCAAAGAGAGAGCTTTAGCACCGTCTAACCAGTGAACTGAGTGGCAAGAAAGTTACTAACCAATTAGAATTAAACACCATGACTTTGGAAACTGTTTAAAAATAGGCTGTGACATTAAAGTACAGCTTGGGCTGCTGAAAGTTTGAAGTGTTGTGTCCTCTTTGTCCATGACTGATATGACATAGGAGCAGTTCCTTTAATTTTAATGAACTTTTCACTGGTTCTGGAAGACTGGACCTCAATCAGAAAACCCCCAATGTGGGTTTCCAGTATGATTATTTTTGTCCTGGGGAGGGGAGAGGTTTTCATAGATCCTGATGAGTCCCTATATCCCATAGCCCTGAAGTTGTGAATTAAATGTGTGCTGAACTGTGGCTTTTTATCTTCTTTTTTCCTAGAGCCANTCTCACAAGCTGTGAGTTCTAACAAACAAAGTGAAAAATGGCTTTGTCTCTATCTCTTTACAAGGCCTTTT